>AYEL01062825.1:0-51085 GCA_000484575.1 Olivierus martensii
TTTAGAATTTATTATTACTTCGTTTAATTGGGACAGCCGCTTAATTGGGACAAAATGGCTTGGCCCGACGTATCCCAATTAAGCGGAATCCACTGTATTTAATTTCGCTAGACCTCAACTTTTTTTTCAAAGATATTAAATTTTTACAAGTTAAAGATTTAAACAATGAAATCAGATTATTATAGTTTTAAAAAATATATTCCAATAAAGTGTTGAATATAAATGAATTTTTATGTAAATAAAATCACTTATTTGTTTTAATAAATTTAACGAAATAAGTAAAAAAAAAAATCAAAATTATATATTAGAAAAATTATAATTTAACTTAATTTTAGCATTTAATATAAATAGGATTTACTATTACTTAGTTTAATTGGTACAGCCGCTTAATTGGGACAAAATTGCTTGGCCCGACGTGTCCCAATATCCACTGTATTTAATTTCGCTAGATCTCAACTTTTTTTTCAGATATTAAATTTTTACAAGTTAAAGATTTAAACAATGAAATCAGATTATTATAGTTTTAAATTTCGCTAGACCTCAACTTTTTTTTCAAAGATATTAAATTTTTACAAGTTAAAGATTTAAACAATGAAATCAGATTATTATAGTTTTAGTTAGCTAACTAAGAATATATATTTAATTTTGCTAGACCTGAACTATTTTTCAAAGATATTAAATTTTACAAGTTAAAGATTTAAATAACGAAATCAGATTCTTATAGTTGTAAAAAATATATTACAATAAAGAGTGTTGAATATAAATGAATTTTTATGTAAATAAAATCACTTATTTGTTATAATTATAGTTTTAAAAAATATATTCCAATAAAGTGTTGAATATAAATGAATTTTTATGTAAATAAAATCACTTATTTGTTATAATAAATTTAACGAAATAAGTAAAAAAAAATATCAAAATTATATATTAGAAAAATTATAATTTAACTTAATTTTAGCATTTAATATAAATAAAAAATATTCATAAATAAGAATAATAAACCAGAATCAAAGAAAAAAGGGTTATATTTTTAAAATGCTTACCTAAGTAAAATTTGTTGAGGTCCGGATTATTAGTGATTATAATTATTGTGAATGACTGCTATTTTTTGTGACAAAATTCGGTAGAAATAGTAAAGTGATGTTATCTTGGTTAACAGAACGGATGTTTTTGACCAATATAGAAATGTTACGTGACATATCCAATATTAGTATTCCGGTATTTTTATTCTAACATAAAAATATGTTTAAAGAGTAAATAAATCTATATTTTATTGTTTAAAAAAAAGTTAGAATAAAGTTGAAACATATTTAAATTATATATATATTTAATTTTGCTAGAACTCAGCTATAAGTTTTAAGAGTTCAGTATATTACTATATATTTTTACAAGATAAAGGTGATTTAAACAACAAAATCAAATTCTTACTGTTTTAAAATATATTCTAATAAAGTAATTGTTTTTATGCAAATAAAATTGCTTGTTTGTTACAAAAAATTAATGAAATAAGTAAAAACGAATATCAAAATTATGTATTAGAAAAAATATAATTTAGCATTTGCTATAATATTCATAAATAAGAATCAAATATTAATAATCATCCCTTTGTGGAAGTCGTTCTGTGTTGAAACCTCCGAGTGGAGACGAAATAAGATATACAAGTCTCCCTGCGGAAACGACTACTGAGGGTTTAACTAAAGTTTTTCTTTCTCTTAATTCTTTAAAAATAATATGTTTGTCGTTTAATAAATAACTTTATTTGCAAATAAAAACTTGATCCTACGATGATTAAGTGCTTCCCACTCCTTTTTAAAAAATATTAATGATTTACCAATGACATTAGATATAAAATATTTAAATAACGGAAATGACAGAAAATATTGTTGGGTTTAACACCTATATTTAATAATTACAAATTCTTACCTTGATTGAATTTAAACCAGTCTGTGAGCACTTGTTACTCTTCTATTATTTAAACGTCAAATAACAAGATTCACCAAATAACAGGAAAAGAGATAATTATCTTATCTTATAAGCAAGATCCCCTTTCTAAAGGAATATTTTAAATAATTAGTTATTTTATTGTAGGAATTCTAAAAAGGTAATTGCTGAACGACCATATTTTTTTACATATCTTTTTAATTAGTATTTTTTATTTAAAATAAAAATAATGATACATTACGATTAATGATGGGGTTAAATGACTGGTGGAAAGTTATCAATGGAGTCATTGATTACAAATTTGGGAAAATTTTCATTTCAGATTAAATCCCTTATCTAAATTAGCTATATTAAAAGTTATATAATACTGCATATTAAGAAATGTAAGGATACCCAGATTTTGTAATTTCTATTCTTTAATTTTTAAATTATTAACAAAAACAAATAATTTAAACTGTCGCAGACATCCAAAAGTTAAACGTTACTAAAGATACCCTACTTGTAGAAATCGGTACAGTGGTTCAACCGAAAAAGGGACATCCAGCCAGCCAGTCACGTTTGACTATTATTAATAAATAATGTGAAAGTAAAATCAGTCAAGTGCTGCCATCTGATATTCAAAATATCAGTATTTTCAAACTATTTATTTTAAAGGAAAAAAATTACGAATGTACTCTTGCTCTATCAAATACACGCAAAATCATATATCCATAATAATAATGCTTGTATGATTATATTGTATATATAATATATATCAATTAATTTATTTTCAATATTATTTAATGGAAGTGTTAGTTTTATTTAAAATTTATTTTTGAATTTCAGTAAGAAGTAAAAAAAAAATAAATTATGGTTTGCAGCCGAAAAATATTTAAAAAAAAAAGAGAAAAATTCTGTACGTAATCGTAAGAAATCTGTCAAATTTTATTTCTGTCTCAGAAAAAAAATTCTTTTAATATATTTATAATCAAGTTATTTCTATTATGTAAACCTTTACATAATGAAAAAAAAAAAGTTCTTTTATTGCTTGGACTCTTAGAAAAATATCAAATTTCGTATAATCACTATTTAACTTAATCTGAAAAAAACTACATGATAAAATCTCATCTATAAATATTTTATATTGAAAAAAAAAAATCAACAAATGTGGTTAATTCCTTTTGGGAGGAGTTGACATTACAGACATCGATCTGAAAAATGAAGAGTTTTTGTCTGCTCCGATTCCAAGCATAGAAATTACGAGTTAATCAGATGGAATGAGGAAAAGTTTTGGTAATTCATTACGCATTTTGTATGAATTATATTTAAAAGAGGAAATCTTTAAAGTTATTTATTGATGCAAGGAATATAATAACAGATTTAAAGACAGTTCTTATATGAAACTTTGATATTTACTTCGTATACAGAAATTATTAAATATTCCAGATATTTATGAAGTTTTTCAGAAAGATATTCATAAATAAATAACATAAATAAAACATTTTATCACAAGAAAACCTTCCAAATGAAAACAAAATTTTGCTGACTTTTATGTGATTTTGTTTCTCATAATTTTTAGTATAAAAAAAAAGCAGCAGGCATGTAAATATTTATTTCAAAAAGTAAATCTATTGATATATAATAAATACAATAAATAAAACACATTTAAAATATTCAAAAGTAGTCTCAAATTTTGAAGTTAACTAAATATGACAAATGCGATAAACTAGAACTATATATTCCATTTAATCATCAATAAATCGGTTTATTTTTTCTTTTCTTTCTCGAGAAGAACCAATGTCACTTTAAAATTGATAACGTTGCCAAGAAAAAAAAGGAAACAAAAAATCAGAGGTTTGAGTTGACACACGACAGATAAATCGGTATTCGTTGCACTGAAAAAAAGAAAAAAAATATACATGTAGTCAACTGCCAATCTGTCAGATTTGTGGCAAATGGAATTATCCAACAATTAATTAGTTAATAAAAAAATATTTCTGAATGAATTTTCAATCAAAAAAGATTCATGCGGATAAATTAAATTGTATTTATTTCATAAACTATTTCTTTTAATTATTCTTACGTGTGTTTCTTAAAATATTAAATCTCTATTCTGCATGAAGCACGATTTTTATATTCATATATAGTGTTTTTGATTATGCTCTTATAAATTAAACTACTAATTATAAATTAAACAGTAATTATAAACTAAAGTTTAATAATTAATTTAACAGCGAATAAATAAATAAATAAATAAATAAAAATTCTAAAAGAAAACCTTTGTCTCCAGTATTCTCTTTCTTTCCTCACAGAATAAAGGTTATTTTTACATTATGAGATTATAGTATAATATTTTTTGCGATTATAGTGTACTATACTATGAAGAAAGAAATATTTTTTGAACAAATGGAAAAAAATGTTCAATTTATATATATATATATTATTCGCTGTCAAAAATTTCTGAGTTTAAGAATCGATAAGATATATTAGATTGATTGTTGGGTGATTTTTTTTTCTGCTAACGGACTAGATTGATTCCATAAACCGAAAACATGATTCTAATAAATGAAAATAAAAGCATTGAATTTGACGATTTGTTTCCGTTCTACTAAATTTGATTCTATTACACGGCTGATTCTATTAACCAGTGATTCCAATATCCAGCACTTACTGTAATTCTAAACATAGCAGTTAGAATAAGAATGTATTTAATTTTTCAGTTAGAGTTAACTATAGTCGATACGATGTAAAACGGATTGCAATAGAGAATTTACTACCATTTTCGGTTTGATGTTTGATTTAAAGACAGAATCAGATTAAAATATTTTTTCTTTGTAATTAATTTTAGCAACTTGTTTTAATTTATTTAATATTAGTTTGTTTTATTTAATAATTTGGTCCAGCCCTTGACTCGGAGACAGAATGATAATTTGGTCCCCAAACTAGGAAAGATTGCCCATGCCTGGTCTAGATATTCAAATATAGGCTAAAACTTATATATATCTACATAAGGCATAAAAATTCCAATTCTGAAATTTTTCTAAACACAGGACCTATTTAATAGATAAATAAATAGACTATTTGTATGCATTGAAAAGCTATTTCAATAAAAACTGTTTTAGTAACTGTAAAATAAATCTATAAGTTAACTTAAAAAAGCACTTCAAGCAAAGTACTCAGAGACTTTTAATCACTTATAATGTTTTCGGACCAGATTAGAGCCCATCATCAGTACAACGTTACTTAACAAAACATTCTATAATTCTTACATCGTTATAGAACAAATTTTGAATATAAGAACAGAATAACGATTAACAATTATTCTGTTCTTATATTATTCAAAATTTGTTCTATAACAATGTAAGAATTTTAGAATGGTTTGTTAAGTAATGTTGTATGGATGATGGACTCTAATTTGGTCTGAAAACGTTATAAGTGATTAAAAATCTCTGAGTACCTTGCTTGAAGTGCTTTTTTAAATTATTATAGACAGTTAAAGCAAGAGTTTTTGTTTATCTCTGTAAAATAAATACGATTAATTTTTTCATTATTATTGAAATGTGACCTACTTTTTCAATATAATTAAAAGATTAAATAAAAAGAAATATAAATCAGTCAATATTTTTTGTTTTCATTTTACATGATTTTTTCTATCTCATTTTCTTTTCATCCTTATTAAAAATGTATTTTTTTTAACTAAAGATTTTTAAAATCTTGAGATTCTTGAGAATTTCTGAAGGGGAATCTTGAATCTCAAGAAATAAATTAATTATTAATTTGGGAATTTCCGAATCTTGGGAAAATAAAAAAGTTCTGGAAAACACAATCACAAATCTTACTTACCCAAATATAACAATAAGATTTTAGCCTTACTACTATATTTGAGTTAATGAAATCTTCCAGGATTTTGATTATTATTTTGCTGTTTAACAAATCCCAAATAATCAACAGATGGACAATGTCACAAGTCATCTGGAAAGAAACACTAACAATGGTAGCAATGTGAAGGACAAATTAGTGTGTAGGAGTTTTAATCATACTTTAAAAATAGTTTGAGTGAATTATATCCTCCATTAATAGACGAATTGGCATTAGCCAAACAACTATTCAGCCAGATATATAATGGTCAAAAATACATCAAAATCTTTTTATGGGACAGTGTTCAATTATACTGAAGCCAGAGACTGTTAGCCTCTTAGATAATATAATACTGTATCTACACTCAGCCCTTGATTTACACGGTAGATATGTTCCTGGAAAAATTGTGTAAACCAAAACCGTGTAAAACGAGATGCAGAATTCATACAAAATAGAAGGATATGTTCATATAATAATCCATCCTACTATTGATGATTAATAAAATTAATTTCAGCACAAAAGTAGGAAATTAACGTAACTTTATTGAGATAACGTTTTCAGCTATTCTATAGCCATCGTCAGTCAAACGTATATACGTTTGACTGACGATGGCTATAGAATAGCTGAAAACGTTATCTCAATAAAGTTACGTTAATTTCCTACTTTTGTGCTGAAATTAATTTTATTAGGATATGTTCAATTAAACTGTAAACCGTGTAAATCAATCTAAAGAAGATAACGAAAAGTTGAGGATATGTTCTTTATAACTGTGTAAAATGAGATAAGAATTAAAGGAAGAAAAGGGGATTGGTTCATTAATTTTTAGAAACAATTTAATGCTTATACTTTTTCAATTTATTTTTGAAAATGAAAACATAATCATTAATTAACATCGAATACGGTACAAAAAAATCAATTAACAATATTCCGTACAAATAAAAACAATAAAAGCATTCAAACATAAATAGGTGAGCTGCAAGTGCGAGTTGAGTTTAGTTGAACTGCGAGATTTGGACAATAAAAGTTAATAGTGAGCGATAAATTGTGAAAGCAAAAGTGGACTATGAAGAACTGTGAGTTATTCTGAATTAAAGACCTAGATTAGTGTTGTATGAGATAATTATTGGATTTTGTATTGAATTTAGTTATAGTGAAAAAAGATTATTTTATTTTTTGTGTAAATAAATTGGACTATACGAAATATAGTTGTATTCACTCTTTATTAATCTCTACAAACTCGTAAATCCACAAATCGTGACAATACGATACTCTTTTAATTTATAAATGGCATAATGCAAAACAATCTAAATAAACCCCAAAAAAATTTTTTTTGTTTTCATTTAAAAACCGTGTAAAAGCGAAACCATGTAAATTGAGTGCCATGCAAATCGAGGGCTAGGTATACTTTCCCAATTGTCATTCAATATGAGGAATATCCTGAGAATAGACATTTATGTTCCATCAATATAGTCATATGAGCTGCCACGCAATATTTTAAAAACAACCTGAGTCACTCAGGACCAGGTTGTTTGCAAAATATTGGTTCCTGTTCAAGCACAAGTTGTAAGATTGGTTTTTAGTTGTTTTTAGTTGTTTTGCGGCCTACTTTAGTGTTACAGGAAAATAAGACATAGCACAGTATTTTTAGACATTTTTATTTAAAAAATCAATTATTTTTGTTTGATTCAAATTCTTTTAAAAATATTATTAATTTTGCTGCTGCATCTCATTGCGATACTAAATTTAAGTTTTTAGATCTATCAGCAGTGTCCGATGTCTATGATCAAAAAATAATTCTAAATTAAATTTAATGTCTGAAGAGTCAATCTGTTACATGCCTCAATGGTCTAAAGTAGAGCTGTCCAACCCACGGCCAACATAAAATCTTAAACTTTCTTAAAACACTGAGATTTTTATGTACTTAATGAAGTTAATAAATACAGTTCAAACTCAGTACAGCACAACTAGCAGTGTGTAGGGAACACTCTTTATTAAAGCCAGTAAAAACGTTTTTGGTATTTCTCAATACCATCTCAGTTACATATTCACTTAACATCAGAACAGTTTTTTAAAAATATAATTCTAGAATGAAAATAGTATAATTTAAAAATAGATCTTGCCGAAAAATAAACAAAAATAAAGTTTTGGTTAAAATAAAATTAACAATATAAATTAATAACTAAAAAGTATAGAATTAGAAAAATATATAACAGCCAGGTAATCAGGGACAGTTAACAAATAAACGTCTAGAGTCCAGCGGCTAGAAGTGTTTACATAAAAAGTTACATTGTTTACATTAACTCGAGTGGTTTTCTTGGGCAAACTCTGTATTCTTTTGGATAGTATAAAAGATAGTATATAAATTGTATTTAAATTGATGATAAGCAGTTTTTGAACTTTTAGAAGCATTTATAGAAATTAATAAAGTTTTTATTTATTTAAATACCTATTTAAATTTTCTATTTTCATTTTCTAAAATATTTCTTATTTCAGCTAATTTTTTTTAAAATCATTAAGGAGGTCAAATTTTCTTGACCTCCTTAATGATTTTAAAAAAATTTCTGAACGAAAAGAAGTCAATTATTATTATGTTGCCACATTTTTGCTTATTTATTATGGTGAATATCATATATTATACATTATTTATTAACTATTTTGCTTAACAACTACTGTTAGAATTAGTATATTTCATGTGTGACCCATGACAATTTTTTTTTCTTTAAATATGTGGCCCAAGGAAGCCAAAAGATTGGATATCTCTGATCTAAAGATTATGACATTGGGACAGTAATCCAAGCAAATTTTTTCTTCAGATAAATTAATTAAAAATTTTAGTTTAATCATTAGTATATTTATTAATTATGAGATGACACTAATATTAATTTAAATTCTTTCATATTATTAAAATTCTATTAAAAATATCAAGGGATTAATTTGGCAATGTTAGGTTTTATTTGTTTAAATAATAGTTCTTTAGTCATAATATACTAAATCCCATATGATAAACAAATTAATATTTGTTAAATGCATATTAAATGAAATTTTATAAAAATTTTATGCACATCACAATACAGGTAGTCCTTGACTTATGATATTCTGATCTTATGATGATGCTTACAATATTCCAAACTTGGCTACTTTCATAGCATATTGGCTAGAAATAATTTTTTGTTTTATTTAAAATGTATCAAAGTAATTGCTTACCATCTTGGAGATCCAGGTTTAATTCTGGATGGTTTTATAACCTTCAGGACACAGGATCAAATCCGGATGATTATAACATCTTAAAGCTGCAGTTCTCAATCTTTTCATAATGCATACAACCAAACTCAAAATTCAAAAATTTCAGTACCATCAACAAAAAATATGCCTCATATACAAATAGAAAGTCAACATTATACATATACCACTAGTCATGTCTCATGTATCACAGGTAGAGAACCGCTATCTTAAAGGTTTCAGTATTCCATTGTCTATTATTATTACAGTACTAAAATTATTATTATTATGGGTCATTTTTGATTTAAAATGGGATAATCAAAACATAACTCCATTGTAAGTTAAAGACAACCTGTATTGAAAGTTTACTATTCATTATAAAAAAATTATAAAAAAAATCAAATTTTCATACTAGAGGGCAAACTCATGCATTAACTAAAGTAAAGATGCCAAGACTGTAGACATTCTGCTGCTTTATACATAAAAAAAGACAAAAACAGTTCAGCATTAGGCAGAAAAATACTAATATGTATAAAGAAATATTTTTGACCATTGTCAAATAGTCTATATCAACTTACATACTAAAGTTACAAGAAACCATTTCACAAAGAAGCAGGATGTTTTCCTAAGTTGTTTATTTAAGTTAAGTTCCATTCATTTGAAGTTGTTAAAAACTTTTTGTAGACAGTTCTTAGCAACTTCAAGTGGATATAAATTTTATTTGTTTTTATATGAATAAACAATAATCAGTTATTTTTATGCTATTTATTTTTACTATAGTAGTAAATATAGAAATAATTGTGTATTTGATTATAAACTGTTACAAAATTTTTATATTATTTCTGTTAAAATATCAAATTTTAAAAATTATCTAAATAATTATGATATTTATTGTGAAATTTTCTTCCTTAGATAATTTTCTTCTTGAGAGTTAGAAATGGAATTAAAAAAAAATTCATGTAATTTTCCCATTTTATTTTTATGAAAGTGTATAGTCATTTAGCAAGTGCCTGGGAAATTTTAAAAGAAAATTTTCCATTATTTTGAGTCTCCACAAAAGCATTATTCACATAGAGAGTCAAAAGATAAAAAATCAAAACATTACAAAGTTTTAATGAAACAGAGAGAAATTTCCATCTGTTACTATCAATCAACAATGATTGCCAGAAGCAAACAATAATCACGATCTTGCAATTCTTCATTCTGCTTATTTTCTGTAGATAATGGTGCACTCAAATATAAAAAAAAACAACATTACATATTATATATATGCATTCCTCAGTTTACAAACCTTCAGCTTGAGAATTTTTTAAATTAACAAAAAGTATAAATCTACACCACTTTTTCATTTTGCGAAGAAACTATTTAATCATCAATCAATCATCCACTGTAATTTGTTTAAATCAATGATTTTCTTGATTATTTCCTTCACCAATTATATCAGATATATCAAATTTACTCTTTGTACTATTAAGACAAAATTTAATTTCTGCTTTCACTAGAGGATCCAGTATTGAATCTGGCACTTAGTAAATGCCAATAATATGAGTACCTATAATGTATTTATTAATTTTTCCAAAGATTTTGCAATTATATAACATTATTTAACTTCATAAAACAATGATTACACATTATTCCAGATGTATAAATCTCCAATATATATTTTATTCATATATAGATTTGAAAAATGACACTGTTTTGTTGTCATATTGAAATATGCTAAATCTAATCAATGTAATGATTTAAATAAGTAAATTATTTTGTGTCTATTAGATTTATTAAAATAATTATTAAAATTTTTAATAAATAGAATTGAAAACATCAAATACTAACTTCCAGAAAGTTAGATTTACTTTTGTCAAAAATTTAGCAAAATGATGATTTTTAAGAATTACATAAATTTAAGAAAATATTTAATGAAAATTTGAAAATTTTTAACTAATAAATAAAGCCATGATATTGTCAAGTTTATTGTTTTATCAGACTTAAATTCAAAGATCACTTGGCACTTAGCAGTTTTGAAATTTACATCAAATGACAAGTAATAGACTAAATAGATATTATCTATTATAAACTATTGTATTATGAAACTTAAATCAATAGCACTAAAGCAGGTTTCAACTTCAATTAACAATTAAACTTTATTAACTAGTTTGTAAAAATGTTTTTGACTCTCCTTGAGTCCTTTTAATTACAAATTACCATAATAAAACAAAGAAACAAAAGAGAACATGAATAAAATGACATTCCAATAACTGTAATTTCAATACAATTACAAACTTTCATATATGTTCTATAAATTCAAAATTCTAGAAAAGAAAAAAAAAGTGTAATTACATTATTTAAATATTTAGAAACAACTTTTTTAGTTTTATAATTAATATCATGCCATGCACAACCTATATAAATTTTACACAAACAAATATTTTAACTAGTACTATATAATCATATATGCTTTATAAAATTATCACAATTTATTTTTTTATACAATTAATTTACACTGTAAGTTATGCTGTATCAACAACCATATTCTAAGTAATACTATTTCATAACACTTTATACAATTAATTATTGAACACAAGTTTAAAACCATGTTTAAAACCATTTATATAACTTTAAAATAACACTATAATTTCTGCCTCACTCTAACCTATTGATTTAAGTTAATAGTTGATAGAAATAGCAGAAATTTGGAATTATATATTCATATATTGTATTATACTTTATATAATTATATTTATATTAATGTTTTTGAAACTGACTTTCTGGTATCCAGGAAACAATTAAAAATTATTATTATTGGAGTTAATGGGAAACAAGTTTTCAGTCTATAAACTTTTACTTAACAAACAGTTTTTAAGATCCCAATAACTTTTGTAAACCAATAGATATCTATACAAACAATTAAAACTTTATGCTATACATAAATCAAATGTTATAAATAATCAAATTTATATTATTTCTGGAACATGTCTGGAAATGCTTAATTATATCAGAAATGCAAACAAGATGGAAAATTGTAGTAAAGATCATCATTAAGAAATTAGCTTTTATTTTAAAGTTCAACTATATAATGACTTCTACTTTTTATTTTTCTTCTCTTTTATTCATACTAATAAGGTATTTTTATAAGTACCTTATAAAAAATTTGCATCAACTTCGCTTTTCATGCTGCCAGGTATCAAAAATAAAACAAAAAAGGGAAAATTAAACAATATAAATATGGTATAAACATAAAAATGTATACATAAAATCATTCATATGAATGTCCATATTTTCACATTTTTCAATTTTAATAAGCAAAACAATACTGCCCTATGATGCTCATTACAATGTGGCTTTATTGTAAATATAACATAATTTGCTTATAAATAATTCAATACAATTTTTTCTTTATTTACTATTTTTAGTCCACTGTAAATTAATATTAGTTATGTAATATTAATATAAATTCACAGTTTAAATTCCTGAGTTTCCAAGTTCTCTTTTCAAATATGATGTATTAAAAAAATAAAAAATATGAATATTAATTACATTAAATAACTGTTAAAATTCATAAAAAGATATTTGAAACCATATTCATAGCTATATGATACAGTACAAATAAATGTGTTGCAGAAACTGTCATATGATACAAAATCAGAAAAATCAAAATGGCAAATCAAAAGTAATAGCAGTGCACCCTTTGGCCATCATGCTTTTATCAGCTTATAATACAAATAGCTTTCATTTCCAGATTATGTCTAAGGCATCAGTACATCCATATAAAATCTCATCTACTTATCTGTCAATAATAATAAAGAATAAAAATTCTATTTATGTGACAAAAATAATTTCTTTATTATTATAGATTGCTTGATTTTACAGGCTATGTTTTCATTTCTTTAGATAAATAATTCATTGTTTAATAATAAACTACTGATTTTGCTGATCTTTACTTAATTTCATTATGATCAAATTTTATTGTTAAGAATACAACTCTTAATTTTTAACATTATGTCTAGGGGAAATTGATTCTTGGTTTAAGAATTCTAGTCAATAAGCACATTCCAGTAATGAAGTAACTTGTAAAATTAGAAATTATATGCTCTTGTAAATTGTATTAATTTTACAAACCAAATATTTCAAGTCGAATATTAAGTTCTATTAAATTATATAAACTTTACTGTTTTATTTGAAGAATCTTTGTATATTCTCTCAAACCTTAAATTAATTAAAAATTTTCAAAAATATAGTTAGCAATCTAATTCAATAAATGGGTCATTCAAAATTCTTTTAAAAAAAACAAAACTGTTTATGCCTACTGAATTTTGAAAATTTTTTAAATTATAAAGAAATTAATAATAGATAGATAATTTTTTTGTATAATGCAAACTAACTTATTAGGGATTAATAGACAAACAATACCTAGCATAGCAAATTAATTTAGAAATAACAGAAATTAGTGATTAAATTAAATTTTACTAATGAAGTAACTTGTAAAATTAGAAATTACATGCTCTTGTAAATTGTATTAATTTTACAGAGACAGATCTTCCATAGATGTAGCTTGCTCCATCTATGGAATAATAAACAAATAAATTTTTCTTTAGATAGCTGAAATTTAGACAAACACATACATTGGTTATTTGACCAAGGAAAAAACTGCTTGAACTCTTATCATAATATGAATCATATATATAGCACTAACAGCAGTTGAGATAAGAAAAGATTATGTTAAATGATTAAAAAATTATGTTTTCTTATCTCAACTGCTGTTGGTGCTATATATATGATTCATATTACATACATTGGACAGCTTAGCAAACTGCACTCCTAATTGGGCTAAGCCACGAGCCCTCTAAGGCAAAGCTAAATAGCTTACAGACCAGCTCAGTCAGATAATATATATAAAGCACACAAACTTATTAGGGATCAATAAACTAATAATATCCAAATAAGAATCAAATGACAGAAGTTTGCATGGTGTTGCAATGGTCCAACTGGTAAGATGTTAGAGCATTATCCTGAAGATTTCTTGTTCAAATCTGGGTTTAGAAAAATTTCATTTTCAGATAAATATTAAAATTTGTAGTTTAGTTATTAGTTCATAGATGGAGCCATATTGGCAAAATTTAATTTAATGATTAATTATATACTTGCTCATAGTGCTGTATGGACTCTGATCTCTTATATTTAAGTGATTAATTTCTGTTATTTCTAAATTAATTTGTAATGATAGTGTTATTTGGGTATTGTTTGATAATTTTTTTTATAATTTTAAAATTCTTTTAACTTTAAAATCAAATATAAACTTTACCATGTTGATCATGCTATAAATTGGTGAGGCTGATTTCAAGAATCTCAGATGACCCCAGAATCCATTTCATCTGGCTTCCAATCCATTGGGCCGATATATGAAGTTTCTGTCAAACACAGTTTACAGCAAAAACCATGTCTAGACATGTGGGGGATCGAGCACGGGACATCTGTACCTTGTCACTCCCCACCTCGGTTTTTCCCCAGTCGCAATTAAGACAAAACAAGAGAAATGGGAGATGTAGAAAAGAATTTAACAGATGGGGAGCGACACATTGTGAAAATAAATATGGCGGAATGCTGCAACGCATCGCTTCGTATTTCGATCATCTCACGGACTTTCACCCCAATAATAATAAATCACGAGCTATGTTTACATACAGGTGTCAAGTCAAAAAGGGAGAAACTGACACCTGGCATGTCAAAGTTGCTAAGCTAAAAACATCTTGTCTCTCCCTGGGAGAAAGGTGAGAGAAAAAGTCACATTATTATCACCCTATTTAAGATGGGACACCAGTCTCGATTCAGGCTTGTTCCCGACATTTGAGTTCACTTGATCGCTGGATCTGCTGGTTCTCCGACGCTCATCTGTACTTGATGTTTTCGATTGTCTGCCAAGCAATTTCTCAAAACCCAAAATCAAGTAAACTAGGCTCATTTGTCTGCCTCTTCCATCTTCAAACCTGTTGGCCCAGTACCCACGCCTACCAGGCTAACTCAATGCAGGAAATGAAAGTTTGCACCGCCAATACAAGCCGCTGCCTTTGGTCCAGTGTAGGACTATTATCTCCTACTTCGGGTCCATCCTCCTTCAGTGTGTTCATCAGTTGGTGTTTGTGAATTTGTGAGAGATTAAAGACTGTAAAATTTTAAGACTAGAGACCGATTCCAAGAAAATCTTCAAAAATTGGATTATCCGAGGAGTTCACTTTTTGCTCTCTGACAAAGAATTGTTTATAACAGGTATTTCTCAATGACGCCACTCATCATTTTTTTTGTATAAAGAAATCTCTCAGATGAATAAAGGAAATTGTTCTTGTTGAACGTAGTCTTGGTTGATTTGTTTGACCCTCATTATCTATCTTTATACATGTGTCTCACGCCGCACTTTAGGCCAACGCTTGTCAATACTGTACTCAGTCTTACAGAAGCATTCAGATAAATCACGGATTTTAAAGCATTGCAAACACATTGACTATGCCAAGTCTAACAGAATGGTGGCTAAACCTCGGCTGTTACTACAGTTCCTACATGCCCATGTCGTTTGAAAATTTTCAGTCAATCAGTATCTCGGGCTCTATTGATGACATCAGTAAAATGGCAGAAGTTTGAAGTGAAGAAATGAAGAATGCTTTAAATTACACTTAAAATATTTAACATATTCTTTAAATTATATTTTACTCAATAATAACTCAAAAATTTATAAAGGACTCTACAAACTATGAAAATTTAATGCATGCACAAGAAGATGCAGCTTAGATTCTAAACTTAGCTAGTGGCTGGTCTAGAAATATACTTTAGTAACCGGTTTTCTAGTCCTTGTCTGAGCCACATCTATTGAAATGCTTCATTTATGCAATGCAAATTTTATAAAACCATGGTTCTGACTGCAGCCGAGTTCTAGAACACATTTAAACAATCAGCCCATTATGTTGCAAAATTGGACTATAAACAGTTCGGATGATCACTGAAGCACAATTGAAGCACAAGATCTTTTTTTTACTATGGAAAAATGTAGGCCCAAAAAGAGGAACTTATCATATATATCCAAGTATATGGTAAATTTATTTATTCCAGTTAATTGATATTAAAATAATTAATAACAGTATTTTAAATTTTCCATATAAGCATTAAATCAGAATTTCGCAAAGTACATTCTGTGTTCAATCCAAAGGAATATGCCACTTTGTAAAGTCCAATAAATACAAGAACAAACACTAAGATAGTGATAAAAACGTTTAATCTTTTGCATGCTGGCAGTTAATGAAATTAAGTTTAATTAAGATGCAAAATTGAAATCATCATATTTTGCTTGATTTTCATTGCAATCTTTTGAAATTTTTATAATTTATTATTATTTTTATTCTCTTTCGAAATATGTAAATATGTAAGTATTTTTTTTTTATTTTTATTTTTTTCAGAAGTTTTGTTCCATATATAAGATTACTGAAAAAACAAATTTTTATATGAAGATTTAACCATTCAACAAAATAATTGCTATCTTTGGATAGTGGCTGGTCTTCTTAATAAAATAAGCCATAAATGAAAAAAGTCAGACTATACTTAAAAAAAAAAAACGATAAAAACCAATTAATATGCAAATTTTCATTAATGTATATTAATTAAGATAAGTTGTGTAATTAGTTGAAAATATACATAAATTTATTGAAATATTGTCATTATTATTAATAAATTATATTAATTAACATATTTTAGTTTCAGTTCAGTAATTTTTATTTTAATATTTTATAAATTTTCAAATTTATATAAAAAAAATTAAACACACGAAAATCACTTTATCTCATACATAAACAGCTATATATTTTTTATTTTACTCTAATTGGACTCCCCTATGGTGCACTCTAACATCACTCACTCCCCCACACCACACTTTCCAGAGTATAGTAGGCTTAGCAGGAAAAGTACAGGAAAGAAATAGCACAGCAATAAAAAAAAATAAAACTGCCATGCCCCTTTTTAATGGAAGATTTTTGTTTGCATTAATATTTTCTTGTTTTTTGACAAAAATACAGAGAAAATGAAATAAAAAATCAATAATTAATAAAAGATATTGTCTATTTTAATAGAATTAAGTAAAATTTTTGTGTTATTTATAATATTTTTTTTTTTTAATTTTAAGATTTTATAGTTCATACTATAAAAAATTAATTTTTGCAAAAAATTTCAGTAATTAACTTTATTTCAACATGTAATTGGAACAACATAAATAAAGTAATCTAGAATATAGAGAAAGAAGGAGGGAATAAAGCAAATTTTCCAAAAAATACTCAATTAAATAACTTTGTAAAAACCATTTAAAATAAAATTTTAAATGGTTTTTACAAAGCATTTAGAAACTATTATCAGAAACTCATTATGCTGCTTTTTCGAAAATCCTAAACACAACTGCAATAAAATGATTAGGACCTGTGAAACTGCAGTTGTAAAATTCTATTTGCCTTGCCATGAATGGCATATGCTGTCAGTGGCACACAAAAGTTTAATAATTCAAAACAACTACATTGTGGAGTTCTTTTGGCTGTTTGTTTTAAATTTGAAGATGAAAGCTGAAAGTACTCCAGGATGTATTGGTTTTGAATTATTAAATGTTTTCAGCACTAAGATAGGTGATTAGTGCTTGTTTTTGTATTTATTATGCATCCTATGGCTTAGTACAGATCTTTGGTAAAAAAAAATATTGATCCTTAAAAACTAAACAGATAATCACAATATCTAAATACACAAATAACAATATAATACAACACAAATACATTGGGGTGTCAATGGGTAACTAACAATCAGGCCTGCTAACAATGATTTCATATTGCTTGTATGAGTGTTAATGATGTGCTGACAATGATTGCCTTAAAATCAATTATAAATATTTTTAACCTGGCATCAATAAACTGAATTTTTTTTCTTATGGCCAAATTTTGAATAAAAATCTGCACATAAAAAGTATGCTCATCAAGATGGATTGCATTTCATTTTTTTTATGTTTTTATTTTTGTTTATAAAGTGAATACTGTAAACAAATTATATATCAAAAAATATATGATTTTTAATATATCTCACCTTTATTCACACAAATAATACAAATGCTGATGGTTACAAGATTAATAATAGTCTATATAAGCTAGATTACCAAATCAGCTGATTTTTGTTTACATTTAGTCATTTCCTGCAATAATTGGCCATATGTCATTCTCCTGTTATTACTGCTAACCTCATCTTTTTCTTCAACTTGCCATTGCTCAGCAACTATGCAGCTAAAATTAATCAAATTTTCATAATTTTTAATACGAGGGTAGGCTGAAAAGTAATGCACACATGCTTGTAGAGCGCAAAGGAAATGACTTGCAGCAGCGTGCCAGGTGGCAGGTGGAAGAACTATTTCCCCTCATACGCATGTGCAGGTTTGAGGTCAGTGAAGTCATCCATTTTGTTTTGAGAAGCAGAAGTATGGAGATGTGTTCGAGTGCTATGTCAATGCGAATGAAACAGCGTGCTGTTATCGAATTTTTAACTGCTGAAAAAGTGACTCCTACTGAGATTCATCATAGTTTAAAGGCTGTTTATGGTGACGATGCTATTGATAGATCTACCATAAATCGATGGGTAATAAAATTTTGTGATTGCGAGCCTGGAAAAGCCATAAATGTTGGGCAACGGTAAATTATTCTCAGTACATACAGACTCTAAAACACCTCCGATGTCGAGTTTGTCATGTTAGAGGCAGCCTGGCGCCAATAATCTTGCAACATGACAACGTCAATGCGAATGAAACAGCGTGCTGTTATCGAATTTTTAACTGCTGAAAAAGTGACTCCTACTGAGATTCATCATAGTTTAAAGGCTGTTTATGGTGACGATGCTATTGATAGATCTACCATAAATCGATGGGTAATAAAATTTTGTGATTGCGAGCCTGGAAAAGCCATAAATGTTGGGCAACGGTAAATTATTCTCAGTACATACAGACTCTAAAACACCTCCGATGTCGAGTTTGTCATGTTAGAGGCAGCCTGGCGCCAATAATCTTGCAACATGACAACACTCGTCCACACATCTCGTGCACAACTGCAGAGGCTCTGCGAAACCTGAAGTTTGAACTGCTTCCACACCCTCCTTATTCCCCCAATCTTGCACCTTGCGAATTTTATTTCTTTCCTCTACTCAAGAGAGACCTCAAGGGTAATCATTACACCTTGGATGATGAGGTGAAGGCATTTGTCAAGTCCTGGATTCAAGAAAAGTTGGAAACATTTTTCAGTGACAGAACGAAAAAACTTGTTACATGTTGGGAGAAATGTGTTAGCCTTAACGGTGACTATGTTGAAAAATAAATATCTGATTTTGAAGCTTAAGAAGTGTACTTTAATGTACTTTTTGCCCGATGGTGCTACTTGTTTTTATTCGTGTTCTACAAGCATGTGTGCATTACTTTTCAGCCTACCCTCGTAAAATTGTGAAAATTTGATTACACAATTTTTTGGTAAATAATTTGTTTAAACAATTTAATAAAATTGTGAAAAAATAATAGGGATTTAAATATAAATTAATATTTTTAAAAATAATAAATATAAAGATGGAATTTTTGGACAAAAAATAAAAATTTTTTTATTCCAAAATTCATCAATTTCAACCCATTTTTCTACAATATTTTGGCCCACTCAAAAACAATTTCTTTTCCGAGTATGGTAATCAACATTATCAACAGTAAATAGTTTATATTGAAAATTTCCAAATTTCATACTCATTTATTTTTTTTATTTCATACAGAAAAATGAAAAAACCAGTTTAAGATCACGTACCCAATCAATTTAAACTCTTAAATTTTCCTATTCCTGGCATATATGTATTAACAAGTTTACAGTTTTGAGAGTTTTTTTCTAAAATATAATCAAAAAGAAATCAAAAATATTAACATTAATTGCAATAAATAAATGCTAAACATTTATAAAAGAACATTTCAAACCATGTACATAGCTATACAATACAGCATGACTGGGCTTATAGCTAAAACTTCATAATTTAAATTACAAAACCAGAAAAATCAAAATGGTGGCCAAAAAGCTGAAATAGCATGCTTTCTGGTTTTATCAGCATATACACTCAGCCCTCGATTTACACATTAGATATGTTCCTGGAAAAATTGTGCAAACTGAAACCGTGTAAAACGAGATGCAGAATTCATACAAAATAGAAGGATATGTTCAATTAAACTGTAAACCATGTAAATTGATCTAAAGAAGATAAAGAAAAGTCAGGGATATGTTCTTTATAATTGTGTAAAATGAGATAAGGATTAAAAAAAAAAAAAAAAGGGACTGGTTCATTAATTTTCAGAGACAATTTAATGCTTATACTTTTTCAATTTATTTTTGAAAATGAAAACAAACATTAATTAACACCGATTATAGTAAAAAAAAACAAATTAACAATATTCCGTACAAATAAAAGCAATAAAAGAATTCAAACATAAATAATCTTAATAACAACTACACTTTAAAAAACATAAATAAAAATCAGCCTTTACTCTTATTCAGAGCTTTGTAAACTAGAATTCTCCTTTTCTTTCATAGTACTGGTGTTTCTTGTCCTTTTCTTTCTTCAGCAGAAAGGAATATTTGTGTGGAGACGCACCAAAACTGACGGAATCAGAATGCACGATAATTGTCGGGAATTTGATATTTGTATTTTTCTTTTCTTGTATAAAAATATTTAATTCTGAATCAATAACATATTGATAATCATCTCCCAAGTGAGAAGGACACTGTCTACGATCACCCACAGCAAATTATATCAGTAAAATCATTAAAAAGGTTTATCTTACAAATATGAAATAAAAGTTGTTTCGTTAAAAGGAAATGGGTTTTGCATCCACACAATATTAGGAAAGAGAAGCCAGATCAACACAGGACATTCTAATTATCAAACCAAATACACTCCTTCTGCAGGAAATCCCTTACCCGCACAGCGGACATTTTCTTGATAGATGGGATTTTCGGAGAAGAAGGGAGGCAGAGGAAACCGAGAGGACCCAGTCACCTTGGATTTACTCAGGCAGTCGAGTCTCAGCTATGAAAACGAGCAGTCACCCTCTCCTCTTGCTCAAAGACCCACTCGAAAAGCCGACCTTTAACAGACCACTGAGATCCAGCGAACGAAAGACTGAGCCGCAACAGATAAACTGTCAAGAAATTAGTGAAAGAACTGGTGAACTATAAAACAAAGTTAAGGAACTTCCGTCAATAATCCAGAAGTTTCTAAGAAAAGAAGCAGAGCATCCCCCTGTATTTTGTTAAAGCCAAAATAACAAAGGTATTTATTCTCCTTGGGTGATTTATGTAACTACCAATTTGTAAAGAACTCTCTCTCACAATAAACATGTTAATAATTGTTAAAGTTGTTGTCTGAGTCAGTTCTGTGTCGGAACACTCTGTCATTCTCCCGTCCGACCTATGCAAAGCCCACAACCGCTCAAAAATCCTGTCAATCTAATGATTTTGTTGGCCTTTATTAATTTTACTGTGGTCAGAGTGAGTTGCTGAGAATGGACCTGATTTTAACATTATGCCTATAGGAAATTGATTTTTGGTTTATGAGTCCCGTAAAGTGCCACCTGGCAGTCTCACATTTGTTACAGAACTTCTAGAAACTAGATGATTCTTAACTCGACAGTTATCATACGATCTTGAATGTAGGAAAACTGTATAAATAGGCAAGCTGCAAGCCTGAGTTGAGTTTAGTTGAACTGCGAGCTTGGACAGTAAAAATTGATACCTGAGTTGAGTTTAGTTGAACTGCGAGACTTGGACAATAAAAGTTAATAGAGAGCGATAAATCGTGAAAGCGAAAGTGAATTAAGAAGAACTATGAGTTATTTTGAATTAAAGACCTGGATTAGTGTTGTATGAGATAATTATCAGATTTTGTATTGAATTTAGTTATGAAACTATATTATTTTGTTTTGTGTATAAATAAATTGAACTATAAGAAATATAGCTGTATTCATTCTTTATTAATCTCTATGAACTCGTAAATCCATAAAACTTGATAATATGATACTCTTTTAATTTATAAATGGCATAATGTAAAACAATCAAAATAAAACCCAAAATAATTTTGTTTGTTTTCATTTAAAAACCGTGTAAATTGAGTACCATGCAAATTGAGGGATAGGTGTATATAACTTCAATTCCCAAATTTAATACAAATGAACAATTTGTAACAATCTTAATTCTCTAAGGCAATAGTTCATCTATATTAAAGATCATCATATGTGTAAATAATAATGAAGAAGAAAAATTCTTTAACATTTATATCATAAATATTTTCTTTATTATTGTAATTTGCTTAATTTTAAAAGCTATGTTTTCATTTCTTTACATAAATAAATCATTGTTTAAATCATAAACTATTAATTTTGTTGGCCTTTACTAATTTTACTGTGGTCAGAGTGAATTGCTGAGAATGGACCTGATTTTAACATTATGCCTATGGGAAACTGATTTTTGGTTTATGAGTTCTTACTTTACAAGCTCATTCCAAGAATGAATTAGCTCATAAAATCAAGAATTATCTGTATGTAATAAATGATTTATTGCTATAAGATTAAATAAAAAATAAATATTTATTCAAATTTTCATTTGTTTTTTATATATGATTATAGTTTTGAATTCCAAAAAATCCTGGTATGCACAAAAATACAATAAGTTCTCTACTTATATCATTTTGTTTCTGAGGTTTTTTGATTGTTGATGTGTAATTCTTTTTATTTATGTTGAATTTCCATAAAATGCAAATTAAAAATTTATTTAAGAAATTACACTTATTTCAAAAATATCACTTACAGTCTTAAATTTTCTTATCTACATTTAATGTCTGCTTATAACTTTTATTTATCCATGTTATTTATCATTGTGTACACTTATAATTTTACATTTAAAGATTGTTGGACTTGCATAGTTTTTAATTTATGGAGAAATTTTTTTGACAAATTAACCAAATAAGTAGGGGATCTGTTGTAGTGAGGAATTCCTAGTTCCCCTTTTTAAACAACTAGCTGGGACTGAAGTTTTATATTAATTGAATTTTGCATATATTGGAAAAATAATTTTTTATAAAAATTTTGAATCCAACACTCCCAGGAATAAGATTACTGACTACACTTAAACAACATTATACTATTGTATTTTTCCCTAAGTGAAAGAGATACAATGTTATATGGAATGATATCATACTAGTAATATCATGTTTAAGATCAATAAACAATACAAAACACAAATAAATTGAATAATATGAACTTTTAGATGTTATAAACTAACATGTTTGTACTTATAGCTTACAAATACAATAGATATTTATATTTCTATGCATCTCTCTGCTTGTGCACTACTGTAAAACAGTAAATTCAAAACTAGTGCAAAACTGCACACACTAGCACAAGAAATTACTTTATTTGACAAACGTTTTAACTCTCCTTCGGGATCATCATCAGGTCTAATACAAACTGTTACAAGACAAACTTACATTTATAAGGTAGATTTTTTTTATCCTCCCTGTTTATACGTGTGTGATGAAAAAACAGACATACGATATATTTATGTATAACTGTAAATACCTATCAACGAGGATATCTAAAGTAGAGTTGATATTTGACTTGGATTTAAATAACCAAAACACATAATGGACTTTTAAAAGTTTCGTACATTATTGAGATAAGATATAGTACAGATAATTTACCCTATTTATTATAAAAATAATAATTATAATTTATTAATAAAGCTGTTTTTAATTTTTTGTTCATGATTGAGAAAAATTTTGAAGAATATATTTATTATTAGAATTATTTTTAGTAAATTTAAATATAAAAATATTTTTTTAGGTATCTGGAGTTGGAGGATCTCAAGTTATTACAACTATTGATCCTCATTTAACTGCTTTAGGACTGCCTCAGTATCCACCGCTACCAGCAAATATGGATCCAACTAAAATTGAAGAAATAAGAAGAACAGTATATGTTGGAAATTTAGATTCTACAGTATGTATTAATAATTTTAACTTTTCCAAAACTTTATATAATTTTTCCAATACAGTATTCCCCAGCTATATAAAATCTGACTTTACATAAAATATATTCCATAATTCTTATTTTTTGAGATATAGAAAATAAATATCTATTGTAAAACAGTAAATTCAAAACTATCACAAGACTGCAGAAATTACTTTATTTGACAAACGTTTTCAACCCTCCAGGTCATCATCAGGTCTAATACAAGCTATTACAAGACAAACTTATATTTATAAGGTAGATTTTTTTTATCCTCCCTGTTTATACATGTGTGATGAGAAAAACGGACATATGATACATCCATGTATAACTGTAAACACCTGTCAACAAGGATGTCTAAAGTAGAGTTGATATTTGACTTAGATTTAAATAACCAAAACACATAACAGACTTTTAAAAGTTTCTCAACCGATATCTTAAAATTTCTCATTCAAAATTCATAATCACAAAGTTCTTCCTATAGTGTAAAAAAGTTTGAAATACATACATATTAATCCAATGCACATATAAAGGACAATAATAAAATACAAGAAAAAAACTATAAAAGCAGATAAAAACGTTAAACTATAAAAAATTTTTTTGACATTAGCATGCAATGTGCACATCAAAGATAAGTACACCACCTAATATGCACTAGACATGTTTCTCAATCAATATCTTAAAATTTCTCATTCAAAACTCACAATCACAAAATGCTTCCTAAAAAATAAAAAAGTTTGAATACATTCATAATAATGTAATGCACTTTATATGTGCATTGCATTAAAGGACAATAATAAAATACAAGAAAAAAACTATAAAAGCAGATAAAAATGTTAAACTATAAAAAATTTTTTTGACATTAGCACGCAATGCGCACATCGAAGATAAGTGCACCACCTAATATGCACTAGACATTATAGATTTTTTTAGTCTATTTTACAAATTATTTACTGACCATTTCCATGAATGAGAGAGATAACTTGGGTCATTGCTATTGATGATACAATCGTATTTACATCATTTAACTATCTCAATGACTTCGCAAGGATCTCTTCATTTCTGTGCTTGGCACATTCCACCACTTTTGCTTCCTTCCATTCAATATCTATGTTGTGTTCTAATACTCTAACACCTAATGCAGTACTAGGTTCACCTTGTTCTATATTGTACATGTGTATCCAATATATTTTTCTTCTCTGTTTAGGTCTAGGCTGGAAATTAAGATTACGTAAACTCATGTTTTTTTCTTCTCCATATGTGTCTTTATCGTTTCTAAGTAACGAAAAAAATGGTACTTTTCTTTTTGTAGACTATCTTAAAATCTGTAGCATTTTCTATGTCTTATAAATAGTTTGTAAATGTGGTTGATAGTTGACACTTCTATACCTGACACCTTCCAGTGAGGTTTTTTTCTTCTTCTTTGAGTTCAAACTTTTTGTTATGGAGGACAGCATTTTTTCAAAAAACTGTTACTATATTCATGTTTTCTTCCCTGTGAGAATATTTTGTCTTTTTCTATGTCTCTATCTCCTCTTGTACTGCAATGTGTAAAGGCTCTTCTAAAAAGTGCTCTAAAGGCTGATGCTTTATGAGTCAGTTTGGTTGTTGACATGGCTTGGTATAAATAACAGTGCATAGGTAAATCGTCCAACATACACTTGTATGTCGGACAATTCATGACTCTTCTAGAGCTTTTGGGTCTTCTTGTTTTTCCCATATTACACAAATATTATCCATGTATCTTCTATACAATTTTATTTTTCTCATGAATTTTGATATTACACTTTCTTCCTTGAACCTGATCACTAGTTCAGCTAATACATCTGTCATCAGGCTTCCGATAGGGACATCTCTTTTTTCTTTATAATACTTACCATTAAATGTAAAATATGATTGATGACACATTTCTTGGATGCACTTAGTTCTTTCTTCAGACTTTTTCAAATGCTCTAATATTAGATCTGTATAACTGTATACAGACTAGTTCTATAGATATAGATGGATATAGGGATTCAAAGTCATACACTGTTAGCATTTCATTGGGGAAGGTATTTATGCTATTTAAATCTTCAAAAAAGATTAAGGATGATGTGGTTATTAATTCAGAGCCTTGCAATTTTTCTCTCCACCATCTTGCCAGGTTCTTTTCAAGGACAGAGGTCAGACTTCTTATTTTTTCCATGATTGGACAAATCTTCAATGGAGTTTTATGAAGTTTGACAGTGCCGAACATGCGGGGCATGCTGGTTCTGCTACTTTCGAGTTTTTTAGAAACTGTGGTAATTCTTTGCTCTTTAGAAGATGGAGTGTTCTTTTCTGTAAGTCCTTCTTAGGATCTTTATCTAGAGGAATGGAACCTGTTTCTTCAATAGCTTTTTTACCATATTATTATTATAATTTTCTCTTCTCATAATTACTAGCTTCTTTGATTTGTCATTTTTAGTGCATACCAAGTTCTCTTCTCTCAACCATTTTTTAGTATGTTTGGTCACAAATTTTCATTGTTCTTGTCTCTGACTTTTTTCTATCTGTAACTCTTAATTTATCTTCTTTTATCTTTCTTACTAGTTTCCAATGAATTCTTTCTTTGTCTATCTCTTCTAACTCTGAGATTAATGACTCCAATTGTATTGCAGTCATTTTCCAGTTATACTCTTCATCTGGGGAGAACAACAGCCCTTTGGATAAGGCTTTGGCAGGATATGATGGCAGTGTAATGTTGTCTAATGCTGTTACACTATTTTTATAGAGGTCTTCTGCCTTATAGTATCCTTTTAGTTGGCAAGAAAAAATCCATTTTAATTTCTTAATGTATTGGCTTCTTAATTTAAATGTTAATCTGTGTTTTATCCAATTAATACTGTCTATTGTTTCATTATAAAGGCCAGTGTCTTCATTCCTAAGAATATCAGATTTTACCTCTATTAAATATTTTAGGTGGTATAACTTCCTTTTAGTGTTCATAATGGAAATTTTAAAACACTTCATTTTTCTCTCTCTCTTGACTTTTTTACAGTCTATTGGAAGTTGAATCTAAAAAATGCTCATCGGAAGTACTTTGTTAATCTTACATTGGTTAAGAAACTGCAGCTTTTCCATCGTCTTACAAAAACTAAGACTAATCTTCTATTTATAGAGACATAGAAAACGCTACAGGTTTTAAGATAGATTACAAAAAGAAAAGTACTGTTTTTTTCATTACTTAGAAACAATAAAGACACATATGGAGAAGAAAAAACACAGGAATTTACATAATCCAAATTTCCAATCTAGACCAAAACAGAGAAGAAAAATATATCAGATACACAAGCCGCAACTTAAAAGAGTAAAAAAACATAAGAAAAATATAGAAAAAGGTGAAACTAGTACTGCATTAGGTGTTAGAGTATTAGAAAGAACATAGATATTAAATGGAAGGAAGCAAAAGTGCTGAAATGTGTCAAGTGTAGAAACGAAGAGATCCTTGCAGAGTCACTTGAGATAATTAAACAATCTAAAATAGGATTGTATCATCAATAGCAATGACCCAAGTTCTCTCTCTCATTCATGGAAATGGTCAGTAAATAATTTGTAAAATAGTCTAAAAAAATCTATAATGTCTAGTGAATATTAGGTGGTGTACTTATCTTTGATGTGCACATTGCATGCTAATGTCAAAAAAATTTTTTATAGTTTAACGTTTTTATCTGCTTTTATAGTTTTTTTCTTGTATTTTATTATTGTCCTTTATATGTGCATTGGATTAATATGTATGTATTTCAAACTTTTTTACACTATAGGAAGAACTTTGTGATTATGAATTTTGAATGAGAAATTTTAAGATATCGGTTGAGATCGGTTTAGCCCGGTCAGGAGTAGATCTATCAGATTTAGCCTGGTCAGGAGTAGATTTAGTCCGGTCAAGTCAGATTTAGCCCGATCAGGAGTAGATCTATCGGTAAGGTCCGATATCGCGAATCAAAAATTACGTCTAAATTAATATAACTGTCTGGAGAATTAATCTGCTCATTGGCCTCGGTGGTCTAGCAGTATGACGATGATGTTGGGACGTTAGCCCAAAGGTCCCCAGTTCGATCCCGGGCCGAGGTGGATTTTTTCTTCAGATAATTTAGTTGTTTAGCCCAAAGGTCCCCGGTTCGATCCCGGGCCGAGGCAGATTTTTTTCCCGGTTCGATCCCGGGCTGAGGCAGATTTTTTCTTCTTCAGGTAAGTTTGGTTCGATCCCGGGCCGAGGCAGATTTTTTCTTCAGATAATTTAGTTAAAATTCTAGTTTCAATTATTAAGGCCGAGGCAGATTTTTTTCTTCAGATAAATTAGTTAAAAATTCTGGTTCAATTATTAATTTTTCGGATAAATTAGTTAAAAATCCTAGTTCAATTATTAATTAATAGATATGCCACTCATTGATTTAATAAAATATTAATTATTCTAATTATGAGATGATAAATTAATTATTATTCTAATTACAAGATGGTGCTAAAATTAGTTCAAAATTAATACGAATCATTAAAAATCCGTTAAAAATCAGGGATTAAATATGGCTGATTGTATAGGATTTAATTAAAAGTTCCCTTGAGGTTTGGTTAGTATGTAAAAGTTTAATGTACTTATATTATCCATACTTTTTTATACTGATTAAAAGTTAAAAATACAATGCAATAAAATCAATATAAGGAAGAAAATATCCTAGTTTATTTGTAAGAAAAACACTTTGGTCAAATTCTTGACATCATTATTTTTCTCTCACTATTTTTTTTAACATATTAATATAGAAAAAATAAAATTTATCATAATCAAACTGATGAAACAGAATCATTACCATCACAAAATAACAGCTAAATCATAGAGATGGAAAAAAAAACCTATTCTAAATGTTTTCAATTGTCAATATAAACTATCAGAAGCATTTAAGATAGAATAAAAAATAATAATATTTATCTGTCTTATCAAATAGAATCATTTTTTAAACTAAATTATACAAAATTTATAAGAATATGATTATAGCAGCACTGCAAATTTAATGTAAGCATTAAATTTGTAGTGCTGCTGTATAGAGAAAATGGAAAAGAAGAATAATTAAATAATTAATAAAGATTTTTTAGAGTTTTATATATAACAACATAAATTTAAATTATGTATGTAATGTATTTATATACAAAATGATTATAATTAAAGTTTTCTTATTCTTATAAAAGATAATTTTTTCTATATAAAATACTATTCAAGGGATGAGGAGAAGGTTCTGCAAAAAAATTTTTCTGCTGATAGGAGAAAATATGATGTTGTGCAAAAAGAAATATATAGAAAAAGCACATAAAAATAAATAACTAAGACACATCTAAAATGAAATTTAAAATTTTTATTTTTGTCCCTTGCACTTAGTCTTTATTTTTATCCTTTAACTTTTTTAGTTCCATATGATAGATTTAATAACAATATAATTTTTCAGAAAAAGAATAATAATACATATTTTATAAAGTTAATTTATTTGGAATTTAACATATTATATTCAAACTGCATAAAAATATGATTAATTTGCATGGAAAAAAATAAATTTAATATCAACTATAAATAATCAGATAATATGAAAATATGATAAAAGAAATATATTAAATTTAGGAAAAAGTTTATAAAAAATATCAGTCATGAATTGCATAATTATCACAGTACAATCACATGGTTATTATTTTTAGATTATTAAATGCATTATGTACTACAACAATAAAAAATCTACAAACAAAAATGATGGTACAGAGAGGTGTTTTCTATGATGGAACACTTCACAAATCCTGAAATTTTTACGGAACACCTTAGTTATTTTATAGTATAGCTAGATATTAATAATAAATAAATTAGACAAGTACGAGTTAAGAAAACAAAGCAAATATTTATCATCAAATTGTAATTATGTAAAATAAAACACATGAAATAGTGAAATAAACTAGCAACTCCAGTTTCAACTTGGCACAGCATTTAAAATCATATGAAGTTTATATTAATTTTCATAATTTTTTATGGAACACTTATTGACCTTCCGCAGAACACTGGTGTTCCACGGAACATAGTTTGGGAAATGCTGATATAGAGTATCTTAACTCCACATATTTTTATGCAAAAAGTTTAAACTCAAAACAATAATGCAACAGTGCATTTCAAATAGGAGAAGAACTTAAGAAAGTAGAAATGTTTTGAGAAATTTTTGAAAATATTTTTATATTTAAATTGAGAAATAAATTTTAAATGGGTGTGTCAGACCTTACACCACCATTGAAAGCAAAAATATCTTCAGAGGACAATAAGTTTTTTTGATAAAAAACACTATTCTTTTTCCTTGCTAAATCATTATTGAAATGCAAATATCTGCTAGTCATTGAGACTATTTTTCAAAATATGAACAATTACTATTATAATGCATTTATATGCATATATAAATATATAACTGGGCAAATTCAAGTAATTTCAGAGAGACTATATTGAATCATGTCAGCATAAAAAGTACTTTGAAACAAATCTAATAAAAGAATTACTGGAAACTGAGCAAATCTATTGACCATTAAGAATCAATAAATACAATTTGCCTGCATACACATAATAAACATGCACAGGCATAACATGATATAAACAATAACAGAAAATTTCATATCTTACCCTGATCACATTATGATATAGCCTAAGTTTGCCTAAATCAAAATAATTCTAAACTTCCAAATATATGCATATACTATTTAAATATAATATTTATTTAGATAAATAATATATGGAAATATGGAAAACATTTTTTAAAAATAAAAAATTTATTCTAATACTTACAACCTGATTCATCAATTGACTTTGACCAGAATTAACTAATCCTGAAACATTTGGAGAAGGTGAAGCTATAGCCATTGCTTTTGTTTCATCTGGTATAATTCCTGCAAAGAGGCAATTAATACACTTCAAATATTTTAACTTATTAAATATTTATTACTGAAGAACTAAACAACACAATTTGTATTGAGGATTTTTCTTTAATTAGAACTAAAACAAAAAATATTTTCTCATATATATAACAGATACCTAATTATCCAAGGTTTGATTACCTGATTAACTGGGAAAATATTTAATCATCAATGTTTAGCTAACAATACATAGATTCCTGATTAATCAAAGAGGATGGGAAATTATTTTCTAAGGATAGCCAATTTCCTTATCTATGAAAATAAACAACTGACTTACATTAAATTCAAATAAGTAAGATAAATCATTTATTCAAAAACATTTTCAGCTATCCACATAGTCTGCCTCAGTTGAGAGGCAGGCTACATGGATAGCTGAAAACGTTTTTGAATAAACAATTTATCTTACTTATTTGGCTTATTGCTTACTGTTATTTAATATCTAAAGTAAGAAGTATTTCAGTATTACATTAATTCAACTATATATAAAAAATTCTGATATCAAATAGTTTTTAAATAATTATTACAATTTAATTTATAATACAGTAGTGTAATTTAATTTTAATGCAATAATGTTATAACTATAATTTAATGCAAGAGTTATAATACTAGTGAAATGAAAATTGATAACATTGCCAATAACATTATTAATAAATTATATACAGGTATATTTTCATTAATACAGTGCTTTTCAATCCTGAACAAACCAGAAGTGTAAGACCCAGAATTAAACCTGGAGCCTCCAAGGCGGTAAGAGAATGCTTTGCCACATAGCCATCTGGTCAAGCTTTTTAGGCTTATTGCTATTGGTATTTAATGAATGATAGAGTAAATATATTTTTAGGCTTTTATATAAACTAGCAAATGAAAAAAAAAGCTGTGATTCACTTTACAGTAGTGGTCTAGAGCATAATTGAAAGACATGTCTATAGTATAAAATGCTATAGTTAAAAATAACTAACAAGAATACTACACCTGCCTAGATAAGATACATAATATTCAAACTAGCACAAAAGGCAGGAACTTTGAAAAACAACACCAGTTTTACAGTAGAAGTGCTTTTGATTCTTTATTTGAATCCTCCTCAACTACTAATTACATTTTACAATCACAACTTTTATATATTCTATCAAAAGCTAACCTTGTTATCGAACGCTAACCTTGCTAGCGCTCAATAGAATATATAAAAGTTGTGATTGTAAAATGTAATTAGTAGCTGAGGAGGATTCAAATAAAGAATCAAAAGCGCTTCTACTGTAAAACTGATGTTGTTTTTCAAAGTTCCTGCCTTTTGTGCTAGTTTGAATATTATACTATAGTTAATGTGTCATAATATAATATATATTGCACACATATATTAAACTGAAATACTTATATTATATATTACTACTTATTATTAGCCTATTGTCCTATGATTATGTTACAGGCTATAGCCATTGCTATCAAGTGTGTGCAAGCCAAAAATGGGGATGCAAAAACTTTGTCATTTTTTAAATTTTGTTAATACAATTAGCATTCGGTTTGCTGTTTGCTTTTCATTCAAACTGGTTTATTTAATTGTTAATGTTTTATTAGGATCCAGTCTATCAAATTTAATTGCTGATGAAAACAGTCAGAATAATGTTTTTTGGTTTATTTTGACCAATAATCTCAGCCATTAGTCCTTTCAATAGATTGATTGCAGTCTTCCTTACGAAGGTATTGTTTATGGGCTATATATTATTATTATAATTACAAGAATCAAAAATTATTTTTGTATTAGTTTGTTTATTTGTGGTATGAAGATAAATGAAAGTTGAAAAATAATATGTATTATATTATTTTGTAATAACTGCTTATTGTAATAATAAATATTAAAATAAAGAGTGATGATTTCAATATTTTTAGGATATTTTTTAATAATTACATAATTCTTTTTGCAAAATGCCAACATTTAAAAACAACATGGGCACTCAAGATCTAGCTACACTATTTATGGTTGAAAAATTGCAACACAGGTAGTCCTTGACTTACAACAAGGTTCCATTCTAACATCTCTAAGTAGAGGACTTTTTAATTCTTGATTTGTTTGAGTTTTATTTTAATATTTTTCATAAATTAGGTTTCTATTTAACTTAAAATGATTAAACTTTAAGCTTTTCTTGTCTTTTTTGTACATTGGAATTTTCATCAATAGTATTATTTTTCTTACTGGACATGACAAGATTGTGATGAGATACAAAAATTATAACAACAGAAATGAACACTTCGACTATTGATTAGCAACTAACGTCCTACAGATAACGTTACTTGCTAATCAGCAGTTGAAATATAGCAGAACCATAGATATAAACAACATTCTAGTCAAAGAGATTGTCATTCAAAATATATAAACATCCATTGAAACTATTTCCATCATTCTTGATATACAGAATGTATCAAAAGTGGACAATCATATGAAATGAGATGATGCAGGAGATCATTTACTATCAAAATGACCATATATGTGGTTATCCAATTGTTGATGGGTCAAAAGTTATTTGTAAATTTGTATTTTCCCTAAAATCATATAGCGCAGCCATTAAAGTATTTTTTTTTTTAATCTATGAATTATTTGGCAGATTTTTGATTGCAATTAGGATCTTGTAGGGTTTAAATTAGATAATAGACCAGTGACAGAGATAAAATAGTCACTGTGACAATTATCCTATGTGCCACTGGTATTGTTGACTTGATGGTCACATTGAAGAAATTTGATGAATAGATATGTCTCAGATCCTTCAAATGGCTAGATTTCCATCTAAAGAATATGAGAACAATTCTAATTTTTACATCTTAAAATTCTTCCAAGAGAATCTAAACCTGCTTCACTGACTTTCAATTAATCAGGAAAGTCCACAATTACTGCTAGCTAGTCTGTATTGAACACTGAAATGATTGCCATCCTTTATAGAATAGATGTAATTAAAATTCACCTATTATGAAAAAAGTCTATGTAGTTTAAATATTTAGCCTAAAAATAATAAAATTTAGAATATACACATTTCAGAAGATGAAAATACATTTATGAAAAAATAATTCAAAAAAATCACCACCAGGAAAATATTTGACAATAAATAATGTTACATAGGGTTTCATTTGGATTAGAAACTATAATCTAAGACAATCACACCTCTTCAGAGAAATAATTTCATTTAATTTATGGTTTAAAAAACTATGATGTTCAAATTAAAGATCTGTTTGAAATGCCAATTACCAGAATTATGCAAAATGGAGCTAATTTAAATGTTTCTCCAGTCAGCTTCTGCCCATATAGGCAATGAAAATTGAATTGAACAATATCTGTATCTATGAAAGACTGAGCATTGCTTGTGATACTGCTCTTATAGAACATTGCTGCATATCCTCAGCATTGAAAATATTACAGAAATTGAAAAATTAAAATATCAATATAGATGCTCTAGTTACAAATATTTGTACTTATGAATGTGAAAGTTCATTTTCAATTTCATAAAATTTCAATAATTTTAAACATGATAGCAGACTACTCTAGAAATCAATATTATGTAAAATCATACAGTTAGTTAACAGAATACAACAGTATTTCAAGATGGCAACAATTACACAAAAAACCCTCACTTTATAATTGAAACTTTATTCAAAACTATGAAATAAGAAACTTCTAATTGGTCCAATTGTGAATTATATTACTAAACAGTATATAAAGTTATTTCAGTATTTTTCAGGACCAAATAACCATCAATATCTGAGTTATGAACAAAACTTTTGTACAAATTATGTTCATAACTTGAGAAGCTGTCATAGTAAATAAATTGTGAAAAATGACATAAATTTGAAGCAATTGGATATCTAGATATCAGATGTGGATGAGAAAGAAAACTTCTAAAACATGACATGAAAAGCATTTGTGCTTCTGACTGAGGAAGACATCACGAGTTTTCATTGCTCATTATGTCTTCCTCAGTTTTGATGACATGAGAGCCAGTAGAGTATGTGTGACAAGTCACATTCCACAGTTATTAAAGTAATGTAAAATGCTTTATATTATCTGTATAAACCTCATCCTTTGCAACAACAACTTCCTGATGATCCAATTGCAAGAGAAACATTTGTCTTTCATGTACTTGCACATATGGAAATAAATAATAGTAACCATAGAATGCATTATGGACAGATGAAACTCATTTTCATCTGCATGACTATGTGAATACTTAGAATTATAGAGTATAGCCAGCAGAGAATTCCCACAATATTCAAAAAATGCAGCTTACATTCACCAAAAATAATTGTATGAAATCAGTTATGGCTAAATTTATAATTGGCCCCATTTTGCTGAAGAAAACATGCAAACAAATCTATCACTTTTTTTGTAAATGCCATTATTATTTAACAGATACTACAATCATTCACTTTTGACTAACTTTGTCATTCCATAACTTCAGTTACATCAATGTCTTAAAATCACAATTTTGTGAATGATGATGCTCCTTCAAATATAACTAGATCCATAGTGTAATTGCTGAGGACTTATTTCACTGAAAAAAATATAAGACGACATAATTTTGATTTCAGCTGAATCCCAAAATTACAGAGTTGAGTCCTTTTGGTTTATAGCTATGGGATTATCTCAAGGCAATATTTATTGAATGTACATTACAATATTTGTAGATTTAAAATCTATTATTACATAATAAGTAACATTATTATTCTTTCACAACAACTAAGCTCCAAAGCTGGATAAAGTTTGTTAATCTTATACACATCAGCATAATTATAATTACAAAGTACAATTGTTCTCATCAGTATAACTTACAAACTGACAAAAAATCTCTAAGATTCTATTACAAATTCAAAATCACACATTATCATAGTAACAAAGCATAACACAAACTGTAGGTTGCTATAATTACAAATTACCTTAGCAACAACTAAGAAAAAGTAAACATATATTAATCATAACTATCAAATGGCAATATAATATACATATTACAACATATAACATCAAAAATTAAAAATAATTGCTAATAATTAACTAATAACATACAATAAATAACTCTTTAAAGTATTACCTAAATGTATTATTTATAAAATATTATTCATTTATAATAGTCAATGACTATTACACCACCCTCATATGTCACTAATGATACCTAGTTACAACTTGTTAACAGCATTCTTTTAAAAATTTCATTACTCTCTACCAAGGTAAATAAAGAGAAAGGTAGCACAGATCGAGTGTTATTGAAAAATGATGTCATGTCACATGATATGTTTCATGTGATGTGACTATCATGTGATAACATCTGAAATGACTCATGTCACATGATTCATTTCCACATTAATACTGCTGTCTTGCCTGCTATCGTTAAGACAGCAGTATTAACGTGGAAATGAATTTCTAATAATTGAAGAAGAAATCAGTTATTTTAATTGTGTAAAAAGCCATCTATAGTGAAATATAAATAATCAGTGAAACAATGATGAACAATATTAATTGTGCTGTTGCTGGATGTGCAAATTATGGCAGAAAAACTGAAGGAATTATTTATCATAGATTTCCAAAGGACAAAAGACTTCAATAAACATGGATTGTAAGATGTAAACATGCTGATAAGGTAAATCCACAAACTGCACATATGTGCTCAGAACATTTCATCAGTATGGATTATGAATGTGACTTAATGAATGAACTACTAGGAGAGGAAACAAAAAAAAATTAAAGGTTGGTGCTATTCCAAGTGTAAAAATACCAAATATGCATTCATTAGCAAATGTCACAAATTCAACAGATTGCACATCAGAAAAATATGAATATTATGCTGACACTAAACCTATTGATTCAGCAAGGGCAATAAGACAGAAAAAACTAGAAATGTTAAAAAAAAATGCTGTTGCAACTCTACAGAAACTGTTCCCTAAAAAGAGAAAAATTCATCAAATAACTAACACTGAAGCTTTGACAGAATTAGATGAAGTTAGTATCTTGCAGGGTGAAATTAAAAAACTAAAAACAAAAATGGCAGGTATGGAAAGAGAAAATTTTACACTAAACTTAGCTCTGAAGCATTGCAAGCAAACAATAAAATTTGAAAAAAATAAATTGGAGAAAAAATGGATTTTGAAGAAAAAAAATTAGAGCAACATGCAAATAAAAAATTATTTCATGAGAATATGAAAAAGTTATCGAAGTGTTTCAGTGAAAATCAAATAAATATTTTACTTAAAAATCTTATTCATTACAAATTTTTTCATTAATTTTACCACTTAAGCTACTAGTTCAGAGTCAATACAGCACTACCAGCAAGTACTAAACCGTTTTATTACTGCAAAACGTTTTCGGACCTATCTCTGGTCCCTCATCAGTACAACATTTCTTTTAGATAACAGTCTAATATAACTTTAAAATAGAACACATTTAAAAGAAATGTTGTACTGATGAGGGACTGGTGACGGGTCCGAAAACATTTTGCAGTAATAAAACGGTTTAGTACTTGCTGGTAGTGCTGTATTGACTCTGAACTAGTAGCTTTAGTGGTATATTATAAGCAAGTGGGTTTTTTCTTCTGTAAGTATTCATTAATTTTAATTTTTAACTTTTTCAACATTGAGTATTTGTTTAGTTATTTATTATTTATTATTTATTTAAATTTATTATTTACTTTAAACTGGCATTTCCCAAATTATGTTCTGTGGAAGGTCAATAAGTGTTCTGTAAACAAATTATGAAAATTAATATAAGCCTCATATAATTTTAAAATGTTGTGCGAAATTGAAACTGGAATTGCAAGTTTATATTACTATATTAATGTGTTTCATTTTACATAATTACAATTTGATAATAAATGTTTGTTTTGTTTTCTTAACTCTTATACTTACTTGCCTAATTTATTTATTATTAATAACTACTTATATTAAAAATAACCAAGATGTTCCATAAAAATTCCAGGATTTATAAAGTGTTCCATCATAGAAAAAGTTTGGGAAACACAATAACTAAGGACACAAGCACGACTAGCAGTAGAGAATAATGTAAACACTTTAATAAACTAACATTTTTGACTAATTAAAGTCATCATCAGGCTTTTTAAATTATTTTTGCTTAGAAATCTAGTGTATTATCTTTCTTTTTATAAAATAAAGACATTTAATTCAATTACAATATGATTCCAATTTACATGGTTTCAAATTTCCAGAAATGTATAAATATGCATATGTTGTTTGTGTTGGATATCTATGGAATGTAAATAAAAGTTTTTATTAAGCAATTTATTTTTTGCAAAAATATATCAGTCTTAAAGTTCATATCACTGCTCATTATTTTTATCTAATTATTCTATTTATCGATACATATATATCATACTAGACATTGTTGGACTTTTACAACTTTTAGCTTGAATAAAAAAGTTTTGGATTGAATAGTGTAAATAGAATACTTACTGTGATTTAAAATTTGTAAATCTTTAAAAAGTAAAAATCACACTGCAGATTAAACAAAAAATAGACTGTATTATTGTAATATATGTTACAGTACAATAGGTGCAATTATGTTTAAATCCTAAAAATAAATTGGACTATAATGTGCATTTCCATTTAATTTCCGATTCTATGAATATCATTGTTCTGCATAAAGAATATAAAATTTTAACAAAACATAATAGAAATGCATACTCATCTTAATGCTGGTCCCTGATCCTTCATTATTTATATAGTTGCCTACAAAGTTCAAAAAATTTCATTCTGCTGCATAATTAGTACATGCAGCCATCACTGCACATGCATGAATAATTATAATTGACAATTCTATCTTTAATTGCAAAAAAAAATCATATAGTTTGCTTTTGTTATTTGTTGAATTTTTTGTAGGTTAAAGACAGATTTGTCAAGCTTTGTTTATGCATGCAATACTGAAGGCTACATACTGTATACTAGTTGTGCAGCAAAATTCCTAGAATTTTGTGAATAAACCTTCATAGTTAAAAAGACAAAGGTTTCATAGTTAATTTTTTTGGATTCAAATACATAAATCTTAAATACAATTTATATTTATCAAAACTATTTTTGATTTTAAATTGCATAATATAAAAATATTATGCATAGCAATGAATATAAAAAATAATAAATTTAAATAATAAAGATAGATCTAATTAAGTTCTTTATTATTCTTAGCATTAATTATGCTAAAATAATGCTTCTGGAAGATGCTAAAAAATAAAATTCTAAAATATATAACTAGTATCTTTTGATGTTATCTAATTATTTGTAAACAAGCAATCTCTGAATTGTGTAGATATCTTCACATCTACTTTGTATTAATTATTTTTCTAAAATCATAATCCCTATTTGAAAATATTTCCAAAAATTTAAAAAGATATTCAATGCTATAATTTTATTTATTATTGAATGTTTTACTGAAAAACTTAAATTTTTGAGTAAAACATTCATTCCATTCTATTTATTTGAATAGTATTTATTCTCTTAGCAAATAAATTATAAAATAATTTTAACTATACGGGTACAGAGCTGCACTTACATAAATTATTTTTTAATTAAAGATTGGGTCCGAGTCTGACCTTCTACTGAAAAAACTGAAGATACGGAACTTGAAATTGAATCTGGATCCTAAATAATTTTAACCATACGGGGAGAGAGCTGCACTTACATAAATTATTTTTTAATTAAAGATTGGGTCTGAGTCTGACCTTCTACTGAAAAAACTGAAGATACGGAACTTGAAATTGAATCTGGATCCTCCAAGATGTTAAGTGACTGCTTTACCATGTGATTTAGTTATATTAAAGAATAAGCACATATTTTTAATGTTAAATCTTTGTGACTATATTCTGTAAACATATGCTTCAACATATGTAGATTTGAATATATGTATGGTTTCATGGATATGTTTAATATTCTGTAAACATATGCTTCAACATATGTAGATTTGAATATATGTATGGTTTCATGGACAATCCATCTATGTATATAAGGGCCCCCTATATTTAAAAGGCAATTTTTTTCTTCCTTTATAAAAAAGGATAATTTTGTTAAATAATTTTTGAATAAAAGTCCATAACATACAATGTATTGCTTATTAAAGACAGTAGTAAAGATAAAATGATTAAAAAATAGTAAAGCTAAAATAAAATTTCAAATAAATTAAGAATTAATATTTTGTCTTATATTAGATAAACTTGAAACCAAAAAACATTTCTGGTAATGTCTTTTATTTCAGAAGAATACAAATTTTAATGAAAGCAACATTTTCATGCTTTATTGTTTGCAGTTTTGTTTGCTGTTGTTTATTGTAGAAATCATGTAAAAAAAAATTTGACTTTACAAAACACCAATATTAAGAATCTTAAAATTATTTTTCATGACACTGAATTTTAACTATTAATTATTGTATTTGTTAATTAAAAGAAAATGTTATTACAACATTAATTTAGAATGAAATTTAAGGCAAATGTTAGAGTTCTATAGTTACTATAATTTTCATTGTAAAAGTTAGTTCAGAAACAGATTTTTTAAAAACATAAAGCAGCTTGACAAGACATTAAAGATTTTTATATTAAAAATTACAATTTTTTAGGTTTTGAAAAATATTATATTAAACAATTCATTTGACAAAAGAATATAAAGCCATTCATACAATAATCTAATATAGAAGTTGTCAACCTTTTCATAAATGCAGACCCCAAAACTCAAAAATTTCAATACCAACAACAAAAATATGTCTTGTATACAAATAGGAAGTCACGACTATACTACACGAGTGGTTATTAATCAGGGTTCCATGAACTCATCACAAGTGTACCGCGAAATTTTGAAATATATAAATACAGTATATCTAACTTATAATTTTAAATATCTAAATAAAAAAATGGTCTATATTAAGAACTGTATGCATATTTTTATTCTTATTTTGAAGGCTGACTCGCCTTATATAAACATTGTTCATCTTGGTATTCCATAAAAACCATTAAATAGTATATCTAACTTATAATTTTAAATATCTAAATAAAAATGGTCTATATTAAGAACTGTATGCATATTTTTATTCTTATTCTGAAGGCTGACTCGCCTTATATAAACATTGTTCATCTTGGTATTCCATAAAAACCATTAATAAGTGTTCTCCGATTTCAAAAAGGTTAAGAATCACTGATATACATACCACCGGTCATCTCTCACGTATCACCGATTGAAAAGCATTGATCTAATACAGTGTATATAGGTATACATAGTATATACTAGTATGTAAGTATATACAGTGGTATATTCATCGTACCATTTGAAAATTTAGACCAAAGTTTAACTCGACATTAAAGCACAAGAAAACTACCGTGCTTCAAATTATTATTAATAATATAACACACAAATGAGGGAGAAAAATCTAGAAAACCAAATTCTTTTAAGAATAAAAAAATAATCAAGGAAGTTCCTATTAGGAGAGGAACTGGCAGATGACCAAATCATGTGTTGCTACCAAGAACATAATGAAAATAACTCAGTAAAAATATTAACAAAAATGATCAATATAATTTAACAACTTACGTGAATATCGTGAGGATGCCTACAAACATCGGGTTTCAAAATGGCTAGCGTGAGCTGTAGAGGCTTGACAATTTTTGTCGTATTCATTTTTCTTCGAAGACGAGTTGCTAACTGATACAACGGCCAAGCACGTTGGACATTTTTAAACTGTTTATCCTCTCGCTGCGAAGGTAGAACGTGATCAGCTGACAACTGTGCACGTGATATTTTACAGTCGAAGGTTCTTCGCTATAAAAGATCACGTGTACGCGCAGCACAACTGATAAACAATTGTTTTTAATAAAAACCTATAAATATTTATGTTAACTTTATGCATATATATAATTATTATTTTTTTTTATTTATAGTTTTAAAAAATAAAAAAACAATATTATATGTTGCATTACGTACATTTTGTGCAGTACTATATTTCGAGTCGATATTCATCTTTACACATTTTCGTAATTAATAAAATTAAATTTTAATAATAAAAATAACTGATATGGTTATATGATTAGTATATAAATTTGGCTTATTAATTTTTATATATTTAAAATTCGCGTGTTAGAATTTTAAGCTATATAAATTTATGATTCCATCATCATCGCTACGAAAATGACGATAATATAGTCTACCACACTGCAAAGTTTTTATATAAATTTGGCTTATTAATTTTTATACATTTAAAATTCGCGTGTTAGAATTTTAAGCTATATAAATTTGTGATTCCATCATCATCGCTACGAAAATGACGATAATATAGTCTACCACACTGCAAAGTTTATCATCGTCTAGATAGATAAGCATAAATTAATTTTGTATAAATTACAAGCTATTTTAATCACGATAAACACGAACTCTACTGAATTTAGATATACAAAAATATGCGTTTTATATCGTCAAAGAACGTGATTGATAAGTAAAAGGAGGCTTCAAATCAACGACCTTGGTTATAACGTAAACACCACCCTTGGATCCTGTTATCTTTTTTTTTTCTAACCAGGTTCGTAAAAATGCGAAAACAACCGAGAAAAGCTCCTTGGGTAAACAGAGTCATAAGTATTAGGAAGTATGTGTTATGATGGTTTAAACGGCGTAAACCTAGACCTAATGAACTAAAAAAAATTTTAAAAACAACTTAAAACATAGCCAAGCTGTCCCAGATTTATCCGAAAACTGAGCCAAAAACTGTAATTTCGCAGTAAAATTACAAAGGAAATTCCGCATCCTTACGATATCCGGACTACATCCGATAGAAATCATGTATACCACTGTATGAAATGCGAAACAAGATATTTTACTCGCGAATTAATTTATTGCTAGATAAATCTTATAATTAAGCTTTAACAGTTTCTGAGTAGTGTACTATGAATCCAGATTTTTTTTTTTCTTTTGATGGTTGCCACCTCGCTTGATTTGCTTCAGAAAATCGTTTTAAAGAAACAGCGTATAACCATTTCTATCAAATATTGTGCATACGTCATTAGCATCAATTCAATAATTTTTTTTTTAAATTAAAAACAATTATTGATACTATCAAATTATTTGCATATTTTACGTAATTATTAAATATGCTCGAATAAGCGTAAAAATTATGTTTTAATGAATAAAAAAAATCATGAGTCAACGAACTGCATTTAAGCGTAAGAATTTTATGATTGCATGAATGCATTGGTGCGTTTCTTTGTAGAGTACAATCAAAACAGGCTGCAAAACAAACACCAAAAAAAAAATTCGAAGAAGAAAAACACAGCTAGAGGTGAAAAAATATACATACCAAAATAGAGTTCTAGAGCCGGTTGATACGTCTATTTGTTCTAATATTTGTTGTGCGACGAAATTCTAATAATAAATTTTAAATTTTTTAGCATAAAAAAACGAAAAAAACAACAATATTTTAACGATACCCAGCAACAATTTATAAAAGGCTATTAGAATATTTTGTTTCTAGGAACAGGTGCTAGATATAAAAATATCGGAAGCTCTGCGCTCCGTGTAAAAACAATATTTTAACGATACCCAGCAACAATTTATAAAAATCTATTAGGATATTTTGTTTCTAGGAACAGGTGCTAGATATAAAAATATCGGAAGCTCTGCGCTCCGTGTTGTAAATGGCGGATACTATAAATAAATACTGAATATTCGGAATGAATAAACTACGTGGTTTTCGAAACAAAATGCTTAACTGCGTATCATAATCACTCAGCGTGCAGCATCATCATATAATTGCTATTTTAGAACACAACACTGGATACAAACATTAAAAAAACGTTGTTGATTTTCATGTTTTTCGTTCGTTACTGTTTATTCAACATGGCTCTGGCGTGTGCAGCCAAGGACACAACACAGTTGTTTTATTCCGTGAAATTACTTTCTAAAATTTAGACGTGATTCGATTGTTAATGCGTATAAATGGTTTGACCTTTATCGAGATGACATTTGTCATAAAAAAATAAATTTTTTTTCTTCTGGAACGACGAATATTATGCAGTACAGTATAAATTTATTAAAAGATCAACTTACACAAGAGTTAATTAACAATAGTACGTGCATATATGTTCTAAATTTATATTGGTAGGCAAAATTATCGCTTCATCCTTCGTGTTTGATTAGAAAAATGCCAGGATAATTCAGGATGGAGTTATCTGAATGGTATAAAATGTAAAGGCACGCATTATTCAGTTTCATTTTGAACTAGCTCCTCAGTTAAATTTTTGATGCCTAAGTAACTTGTGACCAAAATACTACCAAGTGTTTGCGCGCGCATCTTATTCTGAATCAAAATTAAGGAAAAAAACTGGAAGATGTAGACTTTCCGAATTTGCAGAAATGATAAAATACGACAATTAAAAAAATTGGAAAAATGTGAACCTTTAAAAAAATTCCAAGCCAGAAAACTAATGTGGAGAGTCGGGCATGATAGAGTTGCTTAAAATCTCAGAGATGATATAACATCTTGCGCCAAGATGAAGTTATAGAATTTTTGGTCCTTAATTTATGAACAGACGTGTATCAAAGAATGCGGTAGTGATTTGAGCCAAGTATGGAACAGTGCTGTAGTCGCTGAATCTTACTACAGAAGTCATTACGGCAAAATTCAACTCTCTGTTACTTTGGTCCTAAGTTAAATATTATTAATCTGACAATTATGTTCGAGAGGACACCGACTATTAAATTTAAAGCTTCAAATTCAATTAATAAAAGAAGTAGAGCGATAAAAAATAAAATATCGGCAAAAGAAGCATCGTTTTTCTATTTTTCTCTCCTCCTCCTCCTCCTCCTCCTCCGCAAACACCTGGCTCTACAGTCGCATCGTTAACCGATGTGGATGAATTTGGGATATAGGTATTTCTTTAAATTATTTGAGGTTCCCTGAAAATTTCAGCTCAATCAGATCAAAATAAGGGCGGAAATGGGGGTCCCTTTTCCATAAACATCCCTACATATCACATTGTTTAATCCTTTGATTGCTATGGACACATAAATGGCGTGGACTATAAACGCATATATGTGTTAACCGCTTTTGATAAAATTTGAAACATAGTTCAATTAAAATCTCCTAAAAAATTTAAGCCCAATTGGGCTGAAATTAAAAAGTGTAAAAGAGGATGATTCTCTCCTCTATCAACCGATTTCCAACACATCTGGAATGTAAATGTTACTTTATGTTGTTTAAGACTTTCTGAAAAATGCAGCCCAATAGGGCCAAAATGAAGAAAGTAGGAGAACTCTTCTACAAGTCTCATCGCTCAACCCATTTCGATCAAATTTGATATATGTACGTTTATTATTTTATTAAATCTTTCCTAAAAATTTCGATTCAATCGAATCAAAAATAAAGAGGGTATTTAATCACGTATTAACATATCGTTGTTAGAATGTCTTTCTCAGATAAATAGTTTTCATCTAAAAAATAAACGATATCCAATCAAAAACATCTAATATGTAAAAAAATAAGCCAAGAACGGTATTAAGAAGTTAGGATACTTGTTAAAATTCTAGATGCGATTACTGAGTTGACGATTTACGAAAATAAAAGAATAATATTTAAAATTTTTTATATTAAAATAAAAAATTTAAATAAATCTTTAATAAACGTTAGTTTATTAAAGTGTTTATGTTATTCTCAACTGTTAGTCATGCTTTTGTCCTTAGTTATTGCATAAACGTTAGTTTATTAGAGTGTTTACGTTACCTTTGATGGAAACAGAAAAAACGGGAGTGTATGAAATTCCAGTAACAAAAGTTAAAGAGGGTGAAAGTTCCAAATATATTGGCGTTACATCGAGAACTCTTAAACAAAGAATTACAGAATATGAAAATGAGAGGTAATCTGAGTACCACCATTGCAATAGAAGCATATGGGAATGATTTAAACATACACTGGAATAAAGCTAAAGTCATAAGGCAAATTGAGAAGACTAACTATAAATATCTATTGGAAGCATTAGAAGTAGTACGTAGGGAGGATAAAGAGAGTCTATTGAATGATAAAATTCAGGATATGCCTAGTGCATGGAAATATGCAGTTAAGAAGTGGAATTAATATACTGCAAGAACATATTTGTACCAGCTTAACGTGTTTACGACCCCGGATGTTATGATGTAATCACATGATCCGCTCTATTGATACTGTTACATTTTGTTTTACTTATTTATTTTTGTTCAATTTTTCTCTTTTATCCTAATTTATATTAATTATCTCTAGTTTTTCTGTTTATATTAACAAAACCTTAATGTAACTTGTAATTTAATTTTTAATTTTTTCTATGGATGGGAAACGCTGTTTTAAACTATAATTTTCGCCACATTTCCTTTACCATTTGCCTGCTCTGTCCTTCCTGTGACATGACAGGCCAATAGCCAATGGCACACAATCCCCACGATCTGTACTACCTTTCTCTTTATTTACCTTGACTCTCTATTACCCTACTTTTTATTGGATCATCAATTAACTACTTTTGCCTCATCCCACTTAACTGTAGTATCATAGTAGAGTACTTTTTCGGCCAAGGATATCCTTTCCAATCTATTCACATCATCAATTCTTTAATTCTCTTACTTAATGATCTACATGTAAAATCAATCTCTATTGACAATTGAAATTTCATAAACCAGAGAGTTATTATCTGATATTAAATGATTTTTATCATTCCTAAGTAATTTAAATAATGTATACTTTCTGATAAATTTCAATCATATTTTCTGTGAATCTTTCAATTTTTCTCCTATATTTCAAATATGCACTATTTATGTCCATAAAATAGAAACATAAATAATAAGAATCATATGTCCATAACATAAACTCATGGTACTATAAAATTGCTATATTTGATGCACTTCTGCATAGAATTCACTCTCATCGCAGTTCACAAAAGGCTATCAATGAAAAATTGGATTGGATACTTGATATGAAGCAGAAACTCATAAGTATAAAAGAAGCATAATTTAGATGCATTGGAGAAGATTAGATGCTAAAGGCTATAAAAGAGAGAAGCAACAAAATGAAAATAACAAAGATATATCCTATATTAAGGACTTAAATAGTACATCTTTGAAATATAGGAGAAAATGGCTGAAAGAACACTATTATAATACTACAGTTGAGTGGGTCAATGCAAAAGTAGATAAATTAATTGATGATTCAATAAAAAGTAGAGTGACAAAGAACATTGTAATTTTTAAAAATTAAGGCATGGGGAAAGCTGTACAAGAAGTTGAAACCAGACACCATTAGTGATATTAATTCATTTATAATATTACTAGCAGACCCATGTCTGGCATTGCCCAGGCAATTAAATTTTTTTAGATGATATTCAGAATTTTCTTCAATGGATTCTGAAAATCTTTCTTTATAGATATGTTTTCCATTTGAAATATGCGCCTTTTTGAATGTTCCCTTATTTGTCTCTTTCTTTCTCTATTAGAATTCTGTCAATTTGTTTGATCCTCTAATGTTTCATTTTCTTGAATTAAACGCAATATTTTAGCAGTAGGAGTTCCCTCTTTTTCGTGGTATCAGGAAATTTATACAACTGTACAATGTGCGAAAAATTCCATCATCATCATGTGAAATGACAATTATAGTCTCAAACAAAGAGCATCAAGAAATGCATGAATTAATCTCAAATACAGATTCTTCTATATAATAAAAAACTTACACTAGTGAAATTCATGAAATAAAATAATCACAGATTGAAAAATGCTGATAGACTAAATAACAAATCATTAGCCACATAAATAATTTGAAAATTTCTATAAAATTCTATTTTTGTTAAGTCAAATTATTGTGTTGCTATGGCAATGATGGTTTTGTTTCTTTGCACATGGTAATGATAGTGACAATCTTAAGAGATGTTAGGAAATACATTGGTTATTTCATAAAAATCAATTTAGCATATTTTGCCTTATAATTGAAGATACACGCACAGGTATTTATATATATATATATATATATATTGGTAAATCTAAATACCTGACCATGAATTTAATTTTTGATATTTAATCTCTAATAGCTGACCACATGATGGTATGCTATTAGAGATTAAATATCTCTAATAGCATACCATCATGTGGTCATTAAGCCTAATCAAAGTTTAATTTAGTAACCAAGCAGTCTCAATTGGGTTATAATGGTCACATTCAACAATCATGTGGCCATTATGATCCAATGAAACTGCTGTTACCAAAGACACAATCATAGTAATCCAATGATATTGGCCAGCTAACGTGTCAGGTAGTCACTGTAACCCAATGAGGCTGTTCAAATAGCATTAATTACATTACATAAAATCATTCTCTAATAATCAGTATCTTTAAACTTTCCTGCGTAAATCCCTAACCAATAAAAAATGTTTAATAAAAATCCATTCAGTTATTCTTGTGTTGTGAATGTACACATGTACACAGGCATTTCAGATTTATATTATGTATAGATAATGAATATTATAAATGAATAATATTCTATATTACATTTATTATTATTAGAAATAGTTTTAAGGGTTATTTATATATATTTATTTTATGTTATTAGTTAGTTATTAGCAGTTATTTTTAATTTTTGATATTATATGTTATAATATGTATATTATGTTGCCATTTAATATTTGTGATTACACTACATTTTTTTATGTATATGTTTACTTTTACTTAGTTGTTGCTAAGGTAATGATTGTAGCAGCCTTTGCTTGCTAGACTTTTTTATGTTGTACTTTGTTACTATAGTAATGTGTGATTTTGAATTTAGAATATTGGAGATTGTTCATCTGTTTGTATGTTATTCTGAGGAGAGTAATTCTCAGAATAACTCTCACTCTCCTCAGAATAACTGAGGATGAAAGTGTAGATGAAAGTGCTTTGTAATTTTGATTATGGTGTTCTTTATAAGATTAATAAACTTTATCTTGCTTTGGAGCTTATTGTTGTAAGGTTTATTTCAGTAGATAGTAGAGTTTGTCAGTTTTTAAAAACTGGGGTTAAAAACTGGTTTTTTGGATAAATTTATAAAATTCAAAAACTGGTTTTTAAATTTAAAAATCCGGTTTTAGATACTAGATTTAATATGCAAAATTAATATTTTGACTTGAAATCTCCTCAGGCATATTGTGTAAGGATCCCACAGAGTATGACTGAAAAAAATGTGGTTCAACATAATACTGTATTTTTGAAAAAGGTTATGAGTAAGTGACACAGGAATCTAATATAGGAGAATTGACTCGGAGACCAAGATGATAAACAAAATTAACATATTTATTAAAATAGCAAGAAAATAGCTTTCAAGAAAACGATGCAATAAAAGGATAAATACAACTAACATTATTAGCTCTAGAAATAAATGAGCTATATATAAAATAAGAAGAGAGTTACAGTTTTAATTCTTGAACAAGAGAGAGTGCTGTTCGATTCTGGGTTGTGCAAACATATCTGGAAGAGAAAGATATTTATCTTCTTTCTTTCATCCATATTTTTTCTTAGGTCAAATGCCATCTCTGCTCCTTTGTCTTTGTCAGATGCAACCAACGGGAAGGAATATAGCTTCCCTTTTTCTCCTAAATTTTCAAAAAGACAAACTCTCTCTATCTCTCTAAAGCCTGATACTCACATATGGGAAAATCTCAATAAAAGCAAAAATAACGTCATTTTTACTGTTGAGAATGATGGAAAGCCAACAGAATATGAAATTGAAATATTTCAAGTTTTGCTATTCCGTCAAGCAGAGTGGCAACAATTTTAGCCATCCCGGCAACATGTCGCATGTGCTGCTGTAAAAATGCAGACGGCTTAAAGAGATGCTTCAATATGGAAAAATTATCCTGAATCTAGAACAGTTGTTTCTTTGGTATACATTTTCTCATTATCATAATCAATAAACTTAGAAAATTCCAGTGATACAAAGCTGCAACACTTTCCGGCATCATGTTCTATGTTTATATTCTTATTTCAGCCTACTGTTGATAGATGGCAGACAATACAGTTCTGTTGAAAAATTTTTTCACATGTGAAAAAATTTGTGCTGGAATTTCTGCCTTTCTATTTCATTTTAAAAAATGTGTTTTTTTTAAAATGAAGTGGAAAGGCAGCAGAACAGAAATTTGTGTTTTTTGCTTTTGTCGAAGTCTTTTGCATGTGCATACTAGGTTTAACACTTATCATTCGTCCAATGCAACAGTCAACTCTTCGACTCTGTCCTCTCTCTCTAAACATTGTAGTTCTCCCACTTCCCTTGTACAACAGTAGTACTTTCCCTTGTACAAACATTGAAGTTCCCCTTCTTCCCTGATTTTATTACCTAAAGTTTAATTATATATATCAGGGGTGGCCATACCGCAGCTTGCAAGCCACATACGGCTCTTTGGTACCTTCAATGTGGCTCCACACCATGAAAGTCAATAATAAATATAAAGCAAATACTTATTTGAGTTAAACAAATTACAGATATATTATAAAAAGTGTTCATAACTTCTGCTATACTAGGAGATATCAAAAACAAACAAATACAGCACTATTTAGCAGAGTAAAAAATTAAACGGTAACGTTTTCGATCCGTTCTAGGACCATCCTCAGCCGTTAGGTTTTAAAATCACAGATATAAACAAACATGCGTCACGTGATATGCGCGTTAAGCCACTTCCAGGCGGAGGAGAGTGCTTCCGGTTCCTGTGTGTTGACGATAATTTCAGATTTTTCTCGGTGTTGAATTTGCAGAGCTTCGGCAAAATAACCTTTGTCACGGTGATTGACGTTTTGTATAATTTTGGCGTCGTGCCAACAGATGTAGATGTTATGTTCTAAAGCACGTATAGATAAAGCTGTGTTGGTTGCACCTTTAAGTATACTGTCTTTATGTTCTTTTAACCGTTGGGATAAGTTGCGTCTAGTGAAGCCGATGTAGTTTTCATTTCTGTTGAGATCGATATTACGGAACGGAATGATGTATACACCATGATTTCTTAGAGGGTTGATGGGGTGCTTATCATTGCGTAGGAGGTAAAAAATATTATTAAATTTTCTATAGGCTATTTTAAAGTTAGTGATGCTTTCCAC
>AYEL01062826.1:0-36098 GCA_000484575.1 Olivierus martensii
TCGAACTTTGCTGACAATACTCGAAATGCAACAATGATAAGAATATCTTTTCGGAAAAACAATTGTTATTGGAAAATTTCTGAAAAACTAGGAAAAGCCATAAAGAAGACGATTTATTCTGAAATCGAAGATGTTCTGGTAAGCAATTTAGTTTTTGAATTACATTTAAAGTTAATCGGGGTCTTCACTTTTAAAGGAAACGATTAAAAGTTTAGAAAAATCAAAAAAATGTAATTAATTATAACGAATCTGCAATTATTTCTAAAACATGGCTATCACTTTAAGCATTTATCACCAATGTGTGCTTTTGTTCATAATAAACATTATCGCAAACATTTTCTTCGTGTCAACCGAATGTCGCTTTTTATATTACTACACTCTGTTTAATTTTATTATCTAAAATTATTCTTTTGTGCGGGTTTGAATCATTAACTTTTCATTTACCAATAATTGATTATATTAAACATTGATATTTTTATTTCGAGATTCCTTTTCTACAAAGATAAATTCTATAGATGGGTGGCTGGGGTAAAAGCGGGTTTATCCCAGACTTGGGTTCCCGGCCATCCTGGCGGTTGCAGGTAAGATTAGAGAGCACTACCTAATGGTTTGTCCCTTGAAGTAGGAAGGAGAAATGAGAAGAAGAAAGGAGATCTCAGGAAAGATTAAAGATTCCTACCAGAGAAGTGGGTAGGCACTAGGGGAAATAGGAGAAGAGTGGCCGTCACCCCTTTATTGAAAAATAACATAAATTTACAAAATACAAAACAACAAAATTGCAAAAACAGAATACAAGTTATACATGTTGAATACATGCTGACAGAAAAACAAAGTGTACATGTTGGTTACATGCTGGAATGAAGCAGGGAAAAAAAACACCGTGGTTGATGTTTCATGAAGGAGTTGTACACAAACGGAGAAGAATTGGTTTTTCTTCCAAGGCCACAAAGGAAAAAAAAAATTCCATCAATTGTTCAGTAGATGATCCGTGATGCCAGTTGTTTTGACAAAATGTTCAAATGCAGATAAAATGTTTTTCTTCCTCACAAAAGTGTCCAGACTACAAGGCCAGTTTTCACCCTCACCAATAACCTTCCTTTCCAGTGCGACCCGATAAGAAACGAATTTCTGACAGTTGAAGATAAGATGGTTAACATCTTGAACCGTAACATTATCACAATCGCAGTAATTAGTATCCCGAATATTAAACCTATTCAAATATTCCCGAAAGTTCCCATGTCCCGTTAACAACTGCGTCAAATGAAAGTTTGGTTGGAAAAAGGTTTTCCGAAGCCGTTCATCAATGTTTGGGAAAAAACAGAAGGTAAGTCTACCCTTTTCACTACAATTCCACTGTTCTTGCCAATTAAGAATAGAATTCCTACTAAGATTCCTCTTGAGAACAGAAATAGGTATGACATTGTAAGTTAACTTGTTAACAGTATGTTTAACATTCCTAGCAAGTTTGTCGGCTAAATCATTGCCTGGGTTCCCCGAGTGAGATGGAACCCAACAGAATTTGATTTTATTGTTTAGGTCAGGCTTAAGAAGCAGTTAATTTATTTTAAAACTGAGAGGCTGCTTCCTCTTAGGTCTTTTAATCAGTGCAATTGAGACAGCGCTGTCAGTGACAATTTGAATGCCAAGATTTATCACTCTTTTATCCATACTAACAAGTAAAAAAATTAAACATCTAAAAATAGCAATCAATTCCGCTTGAATAATGGAACAGTTAGTATGTCATACAAACTCAAAATCAATAAGCCTTTTAACAGGATATTAACATTTTATTAATTATTATAATTCTATACACTTTTTTACACACATTTTCAGATTTTTTCACTCCTCATCATATATTTAAAAGTATCAACAAAAAATTTTATCAAATGATAGAGCATTCTTATGCATTTATTGTTGAAACTTATTACTATGGTTCTTCCCTATTATTTTTTTTAAACATTATAATTTATCAATGTATTCAAAATATCTGCAATATAATTCATCCAGTTTTATCAGGCCTTAAACTATTTCACATGAAAATCTACCTATTTTGCTTCCTATCATAAACTTCTTATTAGTTATTTTATATCTAAATTTGAATTTGCACAAAAAATTAAGTAATGATAATTAAGATCAAGATATAAGGATTTACTCTTTAATTCATATTATATTATAAACATATTAAACCTTTAAACTGCTTCCACTTAAATTCAAATAAAAACACTATACAGCAAACACTTTTCGCAGCATAGATTAATTTATTAAATTGTAACTAACATTTTCGGTATATAGCCATCATCAGGTTACACTGGTGTAACCTGATGATGGCTATATACCGAAAATTACAATTTAATAAATTAATCTATGCTGTTAAAAAGTACTTGCTGTATAGTGTTTTTATTCATATTATATTAATAAATATCACAATTAAACTGTGCTGAGTAAAAATAACGAATAAGAATGCACAAATGATCATACTCATTTGATATACAGATATATCCTGTTTATTGTACACTCATTTAACATTTTTTTTGCTATAGCATTCAATCAAATTTTATTATTTACCTTGACTGAAGCACTAATTTACTTATACTGGGGCACTGACTGCCTCATATACTGACATCCAACATTCTAAAACTGACATATGTTTGATCCAAAATGCATAGTGCAATATGTACGATAATAATATTAATTTAATTAATAATTAATTTAATTTTTATTTTAATAAATAAGTTTTAATATACAGTGTGCAGCAAAAGTAACACCTTTTTTATTCAGTAATTTTTGTTGTACAAAAATTTATTATAGTAGTTAAAGAAACAAAAAATTATTTAATGAAAATAAATTGCAGTAGTTTAGGAAAGTTATTAAGTATTGCTCCATCAAAACAAAGTGATTCATTACGATTAAAAATTTAATTAACATGTTCAAAATGTCCCCCTTTGTGTTCAGTACAATGCTGAACCCTACCAGCAATACAAACCTTTTGACACATTTCCACACTAATTACAGAAAATTTATCAGAACTTTTGTTTTAATTCAGGAATTGTTTTTGGTTTGAGGCTGTAAACAAGATCTATCAATACACTCAAGAAAAAGTCAGGTGTTGTTAGGTCTGGTGATCGTGATAGCCACTCAATTGCTCCAGGTCATCCTATCCACATCCCCTCTAAATTAAGATTTAACCATTCCCAAACATTTAATCCATAGTGACACGGCACGCCATTCAGTCGAAAGGAAATGTCATTTTGATTTTCAACTCTCGGTCAGAATTCTGTTTGCAGCATATATAAATAATTATCTTGATTAACAGTACCATCAAATATTATTGGCCCTATTATTCCCATGGAAGAAATGGAGGCCCAAACTGTAACTCCTGGTAGGCTAACATCTATTTTCAAAATAACATGTGGGTTAACAAGGGCGTTACTTTTGCAGCACCCTGTATATAAAACAAAGTATAAATTGTTACCATATTTTTTTGATCTAAATTGATTTCTTTTAATACTTTATCTTCTTTAAAATCTGAATGCATCTTATAATCAATTAAAAAACAAATTTTTCATGATCTAATTTGAAGGAAAAAAATCATTTTTATGTCATTAAAAATAAAGGAATTTTTCCCATATTAATTATTATTCAAAGAAGAACAAGATATTCAAATAATAAAAATGCTCAAAAGAAATTTTGTAGCAATTAATTGTTAATGAAACAGGAAATGCATCAAACACACAATGATCATCAAAAAGTATAAATTTTCTCTCTTAGATAAGAGCATAATAATCATCACTATTCATTTGTATTTATCAGAATCATGGAAGATTGCATGAACTTTATTGGAAATACAGTATCAGATAACCATGTCTCATATAGCAATTCCCTGCACTGCAGTCAATATATATATTTTTCATAACAGCTTAATATTTATATCAAATCATCATAAAAATTTAATATTTCACATTATATAAACATAAAATTTGTAATAAATGCATTATCTATAGTTCACCTTAATATTTAACTAGCTAAAATACCCAGACTGCTGCATACTGATATGATATATTTGTTCCAACTGAATACAATATTCATCTTCTGGATAGAGTTTCATTCTCTTACAACTGTTATTAAGATGATATTTTTTCCAACAAAATATTCACTGCCCAGAGTTTCATTTTCTTAATAATTGCTTTTTAAATGAATATTATTTTTGCATAAGATTTATCATTCAGTAGTTTTATTTTGTTGTAATTATTTTCAAGAATATTTTGTTAATTATTATTTCCTGATTTCAAATACTGGCTATTATGTTAAAAAATGACATTTTATATTTTGTATCAGACTTCTTTGAAATTAACTCTGTTTTTTAGGTTTCTATGATTTTGAATTGATTTATTTATATCAAAATATTTCAAAACATTATGCATCAATATACAGTATATATAAAATGAGAATTAATTTAAACTCTTATTAATAATGGAGGACATCTTCATTAATTAAATCCTATTAATTATCTAAATCTTCCTGAGATAAAATCAATCTGTTTAAAAATGCTAATCCTGCTTTGATCATTTGCTTACTGTTCAATAGTTTATGCAACAGCATATCTACAGAAGGTGTCACACCCTATCTCAGAAAAAATTTTAACTAATTGGCAAAATTTAAATCAGCCAAGAATGGATTATATACATTAATGTATATAGCACTAACAAGTGACAAAGAAATTTTATGTATTTTACATTTATATACGCTATTTATAAACAATGTAACGATTATAATATGTTAGTTTTGAAATGTACACGTTTGTTCTATGTTCGATTTTAACGATCTGTAATCAAATGTACCACTGACGATGGCTGTAAATAAGCCGAAAGCGCTCCGGATAACGAATAAATAGAATAAATTTTGTTGTATGTACTGAATATTTAATGTTATTGGTATAAATATAATAGTATTCCCACTCAAAGTGCTATAATTATTTGGGATTTATATAGTCATTTATATGTTACTTTTGTAATATTTTATACAGTAATATGTTAAATTTCTAAATTTTCTCTCAATTTAAAAATATATAGCTTTAAATTTTTAATTACAGTTTTTCCCTAACTTACAATCATTTGAATTGCAATATTCCAATCATACAATGGCCCTTACAATATTCCAAACCTGGCTATTTTCATATCATATTGAAATACTTAGATGTTTTATGATCAATTAGAAATACTTTTTTCTTTTATTAAAAATGTAGTAAAGCAATTGGTTGCTACCTTGTGGATCTGAACTCAATTATGGATGATTTTATATCTTACCAGTTAGAGCCTGGGTTCAATTCCAGATGATTTTACAATCTTAAAGAATTCAGAATTCTAACATCTATTATTATCATTTTGGGACATTTTTGATTTTTGATGGGGGTTATGAAAATATAATCCCATCATAAGTCAGGATAACCTGTAATTAAATCATGAATTGTACGAGGAATCTTTCTGAAATTTTCTTCTTGACTCAATGAAAATAAAGCAGACAGTATTAAAATCAATACTTATCAGCCTTATTTTATTACTTATTACATACTATTAACATACTTATTACAGTGAAACCTCACCTAACGGACACCCCTCAATAATGGACACTTTGTAATTCCCCGGCAGTAATACATGGATGTCTATGGGAGCATCCCCCCTCAAAAGCGGACACGGACACTTAAATTTCGATAATAATGGACAATAAAAACTAATAAAAGTACCATATTACAGCTCAAAATTGAAAGACGAACAAAAATCGTGAAAAAATTTCTTTATTTTTAATAGTGATTCCACAGGATTGAAATTAATGGCGGAAGTAGAAATGCATCTGGAGAATGAAGTTCAAAAAACGTAAAATAAAACAAAGTAAGATATCAGATTTTTTCCCCAAAGTGTAGAATAGTGTATACACTCCTGAGATTACATTCATATTTTATAAGTTTTCAAGTTTTATAATAATACTGTATCAATAAGTAGCATTCAAAATATTAATTTATAATCTATCTTCTTTATGTAAATTATAGTATTTGCCGGCGTATAAGACGCACCCTCTTTTTTATACACATTTTTGAAGGATAAAACTTTATTACTGATCATTATAATGAATTTACAGTATTTTAAATTTAAAGTAATACAAACAGCAAATACTTTCTGCAAATACCCAATCTACCTGGGAAAGAACACCTTTTAATCTTCTTCGTCAAGACCCAGACACTCATCTCCAGAGTTAAATGAAGAGTCACTTGAAACCTCTTCTAAATCAGCATCTGAGTCCTCATACAACAAATTGTCCTCTGTACCATCCATTGCATTACTAATGCCACATTTCTTAAATGATTTAACCACTGTCTCTGTTTTCACAGCATCCCATGAAGCTTTGACCCATTCACAAACTTGAGAAATGCTAGGCCCAGCTGTGATCGTCGATGAAAGCGCATGCGCATTCATTGAACTCTACGTAACTAATATTCCCACACTCCGCAAGGAAACAAGAAAGAAATCGCATAACTCCGAATAGAGGAAATTTCCAGAAATGAATGTAATCAAAAACTGAGTATCGGCGTATAAGACGCACCCCGTTTTTCAGACCTATTTTCAAAGAAAAAAAGTGCGTCTTATACGCCGGCAAATACGGTACATTAGGCATCCTAACCTTAAAATGAGACTTGCTTTTGAGGTTTTTAAGCGTTTTCAGAATTCTGTAACCCTAAATGGGACCTGTGTCTGTTGGGTTAAGGGACACTCTGCATTATATGGTAACGAGCTAGCTGACACACTGGCACGCACTGCTTATTTAAACAAGAACACATTTTATAATACTCTACCGGTTACATATGTTAAAGGCTTTCTACGCAGGGGATCACAGAGCAGTTGTTCTATTAGATGGGAGACTGATAATAAGGGAGAGCTTACTCATAGATTCTTTCCTAGTCTTAATAGTCGGTTAAATGTCAACCTTGGGGTTTTTCATCGCGGATTAACGGCTTTCTTAACACAGCATGGGAAGTTAAATTTTTATTTGAACAGGTTCAAAATTCTGGCATCTCCTAGATGTAATTGTAATTGTGGTGACGACGATACTGTAGAGCACATTGTTTACGACTGTTGCCTCTTTGATTTGTGGCGGAGAAAGCTGATTACACATTTTCACGAACAACTTATGCCATGGCCTGTTAATTTTTTTGAGATTTTTTTAAATTTATTAGTGTAAGTTCTAACATGTTTTGTTCGTTTTACTTCTAACACTTAATCGGCACTTTTAGTTATAAGTTCCGATTTCTGATTTTGTTTCGTCAGTTAGACATTACATTGTGTCAAATTGTTTTGTAATTATTTAGTATTAAGTTAGAAAAAGACCTGAGCTCAGGCCGAACTCTGGATTGCAGAGTCGCTAGAACCGTTAGGCTTAGTGTAATTAGATAGTATTGCATTCGTTCAAATCCGCGACTTTGCAGTGTGTAGCCACTTTTGTGATACTTACGAATTAATACGAATTACTACAAATTAATAAATTCAGATAATTTTCTTTAAAAACATAAGTATTTTATCAATAGATTGATTGCTAACAACCTATAAGATCAAAATGTTACAAAATGTTAGCTACCTACATAATTATTTTTGTAAAAACAAATTTACAACTTAATATGAGATAAACTGCGTAATTAATTTTGTAAAAACAAATTTACCTCTTAATGTGAATGGTGAAATTTACTATGTACATGGTTAATTATATCATCAAAAGTTGGAGTATTTCGGTAGTATACATGCATACTAGTGAGAGTGATCCATTATTTTATTTTCTTTTTTCGAGTAGAATTTTACAAATGTGGGCCTTGAAATTGTAATGTGTTATGTAGCAGGCTATATAAGATGCCTTCGCGGGCCGGATCCAGCCCGCGGGCCGCCTTTGGCCCACCCGTTTTATTACAACAGATATTTCAAGAAATTCAAATGAAATCTATGTACAAATAGAATAACACTTGGTGATAAGGCAAAAGAGAAATGATGTAGGTAGAGTTTTTCCAGAACTTCACAGTAATAATTGATTTTTATATATATGTTCATGTAAAGATATTCAAACAATATTTTATAATTGGATATTTATTTTCATAAATAGAAATTATAAATCATTAATTTGGCAGTTTAATTCTAAAACAGTTTATTAGGGTAGAATTTGACTGGATTAGGAATAATTACATTTTATTTGTAATTATTTTTAAGAACTAAAATATAATATCATTTTTGTAATATATAGCTCAATATCTCATAAAAGGGACTGATAAGAGCTGATCTGACAGCCAAATTGAATATACACGAGAGATGTTGAGCATAATAAATAAGTTTAATAATTCAAATTCCTCAAAATGGATATAATTCACAATTATATCCATTTTAACATGCCTATCACTGCTTTAGTTTAATATTGGCAAAATTTTAACTCTTCTTTGTTTGTTAGGAGCTTAAGCCTTTCTCTACAATTTCCTACCAAAACTATTTGTTTTCATAAAAACTGTATGTATGAATTTATCAATACCTACCTCTGGAATGCTTTTTAGTAGTCCTAAAATTGGTACAGCGAAATTTTGCTTCCCATGCTTTATAATCTTCTTCCCATCCTGGGCTAGAAGCTCCTTCACTACGATCACCAAGATCTTCATTGCCCCTAATAAAAGTTATTAAGAAAAATATCTAGAATTCATTTTTACATAAATTTATAAAAAAATCCTAAATACTAAATATTATTTATATATACTTTTGTTTTTTAATTGCAAGAATTCCATGTCTTAGCAAAGTCTTATAAATACCATTTTTATATAGTACATAATTGGCTTGGATACATAATTATTATGTATCCAAACCAATTATATAGCATATAGTAAGAGCAAAATATTACAGAGTTATTCACTTTTTGTTGTTAAAGTATAGAATAATTTCGAGTAAATAAATTCAGCACAATTTTAAAAGTGGAAAATACAGTATATTTTACTAATATTAATACTTATCAGCTTTATTTTATTAGCTGACTGAGCATTTAACAAATTTTATTTAGTTGAATGCTCATACTTATACTTGTAGACGAAAAACTGCTTATACTCTTATAAACTTTAAATAAAAGAACATAAATAGGCACTGAATTGCAGCTGAGATAAATATTTTTATTTGTTAAAACGCAAACGTTTTCGGCTATGTAGCCATCTTCAGGCATTCTTTTAAGAATTCGAATTTAAAATTCTTAGAAAGGAATAAAACAACTTTGTCGCTATGGTCTTTTTGTTTTTTATTTTTTATGTTTCTATATGTTCTTTTATTTAAAGTTGAATGCTCAGTTGGCAAATTTGCCATTAGCATCTCTCTACTCATTATTTGGGTATGGCTTTGAATTTATGTTCTTGGTGACATCACAACGTAGCATCTAACAGGTGAAACATGGATCCACTATGTTATGAAGGGCGTACCTGGTTACCATTCATCCTGAATTTTCAAGGACCAACGCCAAGCCAAGCCTTATGTACACCTTCATGCAAATGTAAACTTTGCACTTGTATAAATGATAATAAATACATTGTATATATAGTACATTATTTATCAAATATGATAAATAATGAATATAATAAATAATTCCAAAATTCAATGAAAATTTAAAATACCAGTTTCGTAGCACTTTGTTCCAAGCGTTATTTGTTCTACAATTTAAATTTTAGTGTAAGAGTTGAAGATGGCATGTAATTGCTGAAAATGTTTCTCTTATTAAATGCATTTTAAAAGTTATTTAGGACTGCTTGTTAGTGCTTTGAAGTATTTTTGTAGAAAATTTAAAAATTTTCTGATTGAATTTGGGGGGTGTGTGATGTCACCACGTGATGACCCCAATGCATTGGGGTCATCACGCACCCCCAGAAAAAGTCTCAGTTTTTGGTAATTATTCCATATTCAGTAAATATCCCATAAAAAAATCTCAGATTTTAAAATCCATCCCATTTTAAAGTGAAAGTTTTTTTTAAAATTTGCACATGAAATCAGCTACATTTAGTACATCATTTGAAATGAAAGTTTAAAATATATGTCAAATCAGTGTTATCAAGTCAATGCTGACAAAATCAGCTACATTTAGTATATCATTTGAAATGAAAGTTTAAAATATATGTCAAATCAGTGTTATCAAGTCAATGCTGATACTTGCCAATAGTGTTTTACAACTGCCAACAGTGTCAAAAACATAACAGTCAATCATCGTATGTTGATGACTAACTGTAATTTAAACATTCTTTTGACAAAAATAAGGGTTCTATAAGGGTTCTTTTATTACAGGGGTGAGCAATTATTTTCTGCTGCAGGCCAGATAAACAATCTTCAGGACGAAACAGGCCATATAACAAATGAAAAGTACCTACGGGCGAATTTAACCTTACAGCGCCGTAATTATGTAATTATATAATGAAATTATTAATGATAACATTAGGTAATCATTAATAATTAATAAAAACTATTTTGACATAAAATGACTACTCATGTTAAAGCAAGATAGATTCTTGCACAAACACATTCCTCTCACCATCACATGGGACAAGAATAATGGTTGCACCAATTTATCTGCATAAGTTCTTGTCAATCTTGCTGTCGTGTTGTGAGGAAGTTAACTTGGACCTGTCCTATTTTTATTTTATTATGCACTCTATAATTTCAATAATTAATTACAAATTCACGAAATACAGTACAAAACTCATTTCCATTCCATTATATGAAAAGAATCTTATGGATTTTTTAGAATAAAAAATCAAAAAATAATCATACTATTCTATGTAAAACAACAAACAGGTTGAAAAACATCGTAAAATGCTAGTTTGTTGCACTGACTTAAATTTTATCCTGCTGCACCCCAGCCAGGCAGCAGCATGTTAATATATAAAGAATAAACTTGCATTCATCTTTATTGCATCTTGTGTGCTAACTTCATGTAAAGATGGTATATGATATCATATACCATCAACATTGAAATATAGTAACATTGAAATATATCAATAAAATTCAATTTATCATAGAATGAATATATTTGAAAAAATTTCAAAATTTATATGAATAATAAAATTATAATGGTTTTTTTTCCTTATTTTAAAAATATTTTAGGTTTAATTAAAAATAATTTGCACTTGGTGAGAGAAAAATTCAAAATCAGTCTTCAAATAATTGGTTAAACAGATAATAATTAAAACTATTTTATTGTGTTTTTGAATGTAAAATGATGATAACTTTCTAGGATCCAAGAACCTGTTGGAAATTTTTATGTTTGAAATTAATAAAAATTGAATTTCCATTTTATAAAATGTTTCTGTCATTGTAAACATATTCACACATTTATGTTAGATTATTACTAATTTCCTATTATTGTCTTTATTTATATTAATTATCCTTTTATGATTGGAGAGGTGGAAATTAAAAAAAAGGTGGAACTGAATGAATAAAATGAAATATTACTTTTTACTTGGAAATATGGAGCAAATTCTTCACTTAGTGTGAAAAAAAATTCAAATCAAAACCTTTTACTTTAAAGTTTGAGCTTTTATTTGAAACTTTTTACTCACATAATAAGTAAGTTGTATGAATAGAGAGATCATTTACTTCAAAATGTAAAGCAAATCCTTTTAAAACCTTTCATCTGATCAGTACTAAACTCATCTATGTAATAAAAGTTTAAAGTTATTTTCACGAATATGACCAAAGTTATAGGAAAGATGAGGAGTGTTAAGCATTATAGATGCCAAACTTCATCTCACATTAGTGATTTTAGAAGTTTATTTCAATTCAAAGAAAAAAAATGTCACATCAAAGGTGAATTGATCTATCAAGAAAATACTCAGTGAGCCAATGGACTAGTAATAGTGATGCAATCGATATTTCAATATTTTTGCACTCAATATATTTATTTCGATATTTACTGATTATCAATACTTTTTCTGTTGATACTGACAAATATCAACAGAATCAGACAAATTTAATTTAAATATTTAGTAGAAAATTTTTTCAATTAAATATAAAAAAAAGATATTGTTTTTTCTTTCAATTTCTTAATGTAAATATTAATAGTGATTGACAGGTGTCGAAACATTTGACTCTACATTCTTATTTCATTTGCATGTTATATTTTAAATTTTATATTTCAAAATCATTAAATTTTGCAAAATTTGTTGTAGGTAATTCTCTAAAATGCAGTCATTTTTTTTTACTCAGAAATCTTTTTGAAGAAACTATAATTATGATTTAAAAACCAGAATTTTTTTTATAATCATGATTATATTTTATAATTATAATATAGTAACAATTCCAATAGTATTCTTAAATGTACAGTTTTTAATGAATCAATAATTAGTTTTACAAATAATTTTTATTAAATTGGAATAAAATTAGCAAAATCTGGAAATTTTAATAAGTTTATAAAATATTCTTTTTTGACAAATTATTATTTTTGTCTTATTATTATTTGTATCAATAAATTATTAATTGGTTTGGACAATTATTTTCTATTTATTTCCTTAAAATTATTAATTGAAACTTTTGATAATATTTAAGTATTGATATTTTTCAGTCAAGTATTGAACAGTATCAATTTTTTTTTACAAAGTATTGAATAACATCAAATATCGATATTTTTCAGAAATGTTGCATTCCTAGTAACGACATAATTTATAAAACTGTTTATAAACAAATGAATTTGTGGCCCATATTATTGGTATTTTCATAATGATATTATATTTGAAATTTAATTTTTGCATGGATAATTAAGACTGTTTACTGGCTGATTTCTATAATTTTTTATTTATATACAAGCAAATATATTAAAAGCTTCTTTTTTTTATTAAATTTTAACAGATTTATTTTTAAAAATTCCTCTAGCTGACCAGAACCGTCCCTTTATTTTACATGGGTAGTCAAAGGAAAAATTTGTTTACGAACTGAAGAATTTGCTAGCAAGAGAAAGATAAAGCTGTAAAGACATACAAATTGAATAAAAAAGCTTCTATCTTATCTTTTACTTGAAGCAAGTGCTTTTACTTAAAATTTTTGCTTATGCACATTTTCTTCAACTTTATTCATTTGGCCCATTGTGTATATTACCCATCCAGATACTGGTGTAAAATGCCAAACGGAGCTGAAAAAAATGTATAGATGCCAATCATTTATCACTTTGAAAATTAAGTATCTCTAAGCCATATGAGAGTCTATTTAATAACTTTGATGTAAACAGTATATATTGAATAAGTTTTACTGTATTGCTGAGTCAAAGCATATGAAAAGTATTCCTAAATTAACCATAAAACTGGTCCTAAATATTTTAAGTAACAAATATCAATTTCAGAAAGGATATTGTGCAAGTAAATGAAACAAAACTAATGATCAATACTAGTCAAATTATAAACAAATTATTTAGGAGTTAGAAATATTATGACATTTTGGACAATGTATTAGGGTATAAGAAAGAAAAAACATATCGCACAATTCAAATTATATATTATTTTTTTCATTGAAATAAATCATAATCACGCTTCAGTAAATGAAATTTTGGTTATATGGTATTTTTGTATAGATATTTTCATTATTTATACAAAGTACAGTGGGTGGCCAAATTATTATACTCAACAAAATTTATATAAATATATTAGCTTTGTTTTACAAAATCTTTTATGTATTTAATCTAAAACTCAATATTGCGAAATTATATCATTTTTAAGATATTTAGGAAGAAAAATAAAAGATAAAAATCCAGTTTAGCTACTTTATTGTCTATTTATAACCTAAAAGATACAATTATTCACTATTTAATAAATCCACCCTTAGCATCAATAATGACTTTAATACGCCATGGCACGCTTATGATGCATCACTTCGCCACTTCTTATATCTCTAGATTGTTGTGCTAGACTTTAATAATTTTTTCTATAAGCCAAAGTCATATCAGAAATTATAAATCTTCATATCAGGTTAATTACTGTCAAAGAAATCTGAAATTTTTACTGTTTATACAGTTTATAGGTTACTTTCTAACAATGCTATTCATTTTTATTTATTTATTTAAAAGAAGTTTTTATGGCATTTTTATACCAAAATTTATATGATTTTTTTTTTTTCGATTTTTTAGGCTTCCACTCATAAGTATTTGAGTCTGTCTGATAGTGATATCTGTCCTGAATAAAACAAGCCATGATTGATGTTTTTCATCCATATTTCGATGAAGTATAGTCTATTTAATAAATTAGTATCACATCCAAGTTTCCTTAGTAAAATTATTGCTGTACTCACATTTATGCTTAAATTTATATTAGAAAATATCATTTTTAAGCAATTATTTACGTTTATTTGATATTTAATAGTTTTTTGCTTTATTTTGCAATAATAATTGATGTTTTTTAATAAAAAACGTCTCTAGTAAAAACAACTATTTTTCTACAATAACAGCTGTAATAATAATTTTTTCACTCTTATTGGTTCAGAATATACTTTATCTGTCATTAAGAGACAGTACTGAGCTTAGTAGGTGGAACAGAAATTTGCAAGGAACAAGTAGGAGTTTTAAGTGGGTGTAACCAGCTTATTTTAGAACTTAAAAAAATTTTCCTTGATTTATTTTTTTTTTTTATTATTTTTATCGGTATTCAGTAGCAATACATATAATCTACAAGATACAGTAATTAAATTTCGAAAAGCTTTTTTAGATTAGCTGAAAATAATTTTTAAAACAACCAACAACTTTTAATATATTAATATACTGTATACATATTTTTAAACATTAAAAAAATTCATTTGTATATTTTTTTCCAAAACTTTTTTCAAATCATTTAAGTCAGAGTTTTAAAATCGTGAGCCACCATTGCTGCTGTCAGGGAATTGCAAAAAAGGCAATATGGACAAAATATCACTTAACTACTATACTACATTAGAGAAAATTCAGGTTTCTATATAACGAAGTTTCTATATATCGAAATTTTTTAAGACCTTCAATTTCGATATATAGAGGTCTGACTGTATATTGTATTTGTTTTGCCACCATATGTTATATATAAACTATATACAGTTCATATCTTGCCTTATGTTGTTAAGTCGTTTTTCAATTTACTTTTTTAAGACGACCTAAATCCCTATAAATATGGTCGTCATCCCAGTTTATCTCCATGTCAAAGTTGGTAATCCTCTGTGACAGGGATGTCTTCTCACTTTTCCCTGAGCATCATTTTCATGTTCTAACACACTTTTTTTCAGGGAACAGGAAGTATAACCAATGTACATCTCATCTCTTTATGTCTAAAATACCTATCATTAAGCTACCCAATCCTGTTGCTTAGATAAAGTAAATAAATATATGCATTTTGATGATTCTAAATACTTGTTGAACTTATTCAAATTAAAGTTTTTTTTGGAACAAATTAGTTGTATAAGTAGAGGATCTATTGTTATATGAGGTGCTTATTATGCAAGTGATGTAAGTTCACCAAAGGTCATGAGATTTCTGGCAGAGCAATATGATTATTGCACAAATGATGTAAGAGTACAGTTGCCACTTTCTGCCCAAAAATAGCAGCTCTAACTTGGCTGATTATCCACAAGTGCTTCTTGTGTAAATCCAAACAGCAAATTGCAAATAGCAGCCTGTTTTGTGACAGTGTGGCTAGTTGCAATTTCTTAATTAAAATCCATGATTGAGGATTTGTAGCATCTGTTTGAATCAAGAGTTTGTATAGGTAAGTCTGACAACAATTGTAAGGATATTCTGGTATTTAAATATGATGCATTTATGAAAGAAATTGCATACTATTATTAGAACTTATACTACTTGCATAATGAATGAAAGTTGTATAGAAAATAAAGTAGCTTATTCAGAAGGTGATACGTCAGAAAATTGTCAGGAGAGGATTGAAGTCAGGCAAAAATACTGCTTACGGTACAAAACATAATAGAAATCTGGCTGAATGGAAAGCCAATATAAGAAAGAGACTCCAAAATTTAGGGCAAGAGTATTCTAGTAAAACTGGAAAGAATGTTCTCACAAAAACAGTGAATTCCAAAAAAATATTTTTGGAAGTGTGTGGATCAGATTTTGCAGATCAGCAGGCAGGAATTATTTGAAACATTTTGGAGAATGGATGACTGGGGCAAACAAAATGTCTACATTGATGGCCTGGTGAAATGTAAGTCTATCAACTGTAGGCATTGCCAAGTTTCTATTCACAATCCAAAAACATATATCTATAAATATTACTTCCCAGTCAGATCTGACACAATCCACGTCTGCAAGCTGTTTTATCTTACGGACATTCAACTTATCCAATGGGAGATGCACCAGGTTATTGAAAGCTACCAGGGAGGATGTGCAACAACAAGATTTAGAAATGCCTACCATTTGCCACTGACATTAACATAATGTCTCGAGTAAAGGAGCACATTAGTAGTTTTCTGAAATACAGAAGTCACTATTCCCAACACAAAAATCTATATAGATTGTATCTCAATATTTGATTTAACTGTGCAAAAAAATGAACAAGTTGTAGAGTCATAACTGTGAGGCAGAAGATACACCCATTATACCTATAGACAATCAAGGACATGGTATCGTTATTTCTATTCATTCCATTCATTTATGAGTTTTTCAACAACCTCCACACAGCCAGCAAAAGACAACGATGACATTGTCTACAAGTAATGATTAACATTATAGTTGGTCTTAGTTATTATTCTATGAATAAATATGAAAACATTGAAAATAATCTCATTATTAATATACAATACAAACTTCAAGGGAATTATAAAAATAATAAAAATGCAATAATAATGTGCTATAAAAAAGTAATATAAAATAGTATATTATCCATGGAATATTAAAATATGTTTAGATAGGAATGTGATTTGTTGAGAAAAATTTTTTTTGGATTATATGTTCATGATTAGTTACAAACACAAAGAAAAGCATAAAATGAGAGAGAATTATTATTTTATGACTATAATATAATCCATAATACAGCCAGTTATGTAGGAAAAATCAATCATTTTTTCCCTACAAACTGGCTGTATTATTGCAATTTCCCCATATGTTCAAATATTGTTACTATAAAAATAATATTTTAAATTATATTATGGAATTATGAATTTTAAAATGAATGCAACAATGCAATATTTCAAGATATCACATGGATTATATCTGTTATAATTTATAAAAATAATATATTTTACTTATATTAATTTTCTTAGATACAAAAGCACACAATGTTATTTATATTTCAAAATTCTTGATTTCATACTACAATTTAAATTATTATTCTTACAGTAATGATTTATTCACACACATAAAAGAGAACTGTTATTCTTTTCATATTTTTCTATATGCTTTATTTTTTAGTGATTTTTAAGCAATGCAAATTTCTAACATTATGAATTCTATAGATTAATTATCAAATAAATGGCATGTTAATATATATTAAATATTTAAATAACATATACAAATTATTTATCGTAAAAGAGACTAATCCAAACAAATATTTAATTTAAAAATTTTTATTAATAAAATTATTTTTAATAATATACCTGTGCATCTGCCAAACTGACCGCTTATTTCTGCCATCTACTTCTTGAACCGATAAAGTGGTTACTTGATTACCTTCAACATCAGGGATATTAAAATCTTCAGAAATACTAGTTTCAATGTCTTCATTTTCTTGTGGACTTCCAATTTCGGGTGGACAGGTAAATTCTAATCCATGGTCTTCATTTCCCTGACCTGAAGAAATTTCAGTAACAGGCTGATTACAGCTACTGTAATAAGTGCTCAAAGGTGGAGCTTTATACATCTGATGCACATCTTTATCCAATAATTTGTCCATTATCTAAATAGAAGAGAAAAATAATATAAGGTTTAGTATTTTAAATATATATACAGTCAGTTCTTGTTATTTGTAGTAGTTATGTTCTGTAAATTCTTCACAAATACTGAACCATTGTGCTTATGAGAAATATAGAGTTAGGTTCCTGCAAACCTTTCTTCCCAGCATTTTCATCCTTGCCTTATGTATGTTTTCTGTTTAGAATATCTTATTTAATTGTGTATTACAGTACTTACAAATAATTACAGTATATGCAGTGTACAGAACTACATATAATATTATAATTATAGTAATCTTTATTTAATTTTTAAAATGCTAACATGTAGTATATAAAATTTTATTTTTGTTGGGTAGTTGTTTGATGTTGCAGCTAACTCATTGTCTTTCTGAACTGAGTTGAAAAACTGAATCAGATTTCTCTGCATCGCTTTTTGCCTCAGATCTAAAATCTTGGCATAAGGAGCAAATGTGCAGGAAGTTAGGTGCCTAAATTTGAGGCTGCATTCAAGTATATGATCACATTCTTCTGTGGGACCTGTGGAGGATATCAACAGGCTTTTAGCTTAGCCAGTCTGTGGAGTGAGCAAGGATAGGTAATGAGACTTTTCCAGCAGAACGACACAGAAATTACATTTGGAAACAAACAACTTCCTTTATTAGAGAGAGAGAATTTACATTGATAACAGTATTTTCACGCTCAGCGGGAGTCTGTGAATAAACGTGAAAGCTCTGCGGAAATTGATTTACAAATAAATTTTCGCAAATAGTCAAATACGTGAATACAGAATCCACGAATAACAAGAATCAACTGTAGTTATAAAAAAAATGAACAAGTGTTTATAATAAGAAGAAACACAGATTGAGTATCCTGATTCAGAATGTTTTAGATTTTGGATTTTTCTGAATTTTGGAATACATGATATAGTGTATTTGAAGGAAAAAAATTTGGACTTTCAGAAAAATTTCTTTTTATTTGACACAAAAAAAAGAATATAAATGTAATCAAACTATGTAAATATATCTATTTAACAATCTTTAAAACTATAGGATTATTTATAGGATTTTACTTATAGGATTAGCACTATCAGATCTTTTTTGAGATTTTTAACAATAGAACAGCATAACAGAAAATAAATAGCCACAGAAATCTCACACTGACACTGACTTGTTTAACAATTTATTGAATCATGACAGTTTGCCAAGGATGGGCTTGCACTATTATATCATTTTTCATAGTACAAACTATGGCCATATATGTTTCACAGTAATGAGCCTTTTGGTCTATCTCAAAAGGCTCACAACTATGAAAGCAAAGTTATAGATTTCAGAATATTTCGAATTTCAAATCAGGGATATTGAAGCTGTACTTTAAATAGAAACAAAATGCCAAAAATACAATAAAAATTCAAAAGAATTTAATATTTTAAATTTTAAATAATTATAATGATTTAATATTCAAGTAATTCCCAATTTTATAAGTTAATTCAGATCTGGAAATTGCTCATAAAGTAAGAACTTTTAAACCAATCAATTTTCCACTACTACTTACTGAACTACTGTCTTAGGAAGAAACTAGAAATTATTTACATATGTTAATAAAACCAGAGGACAAACTATTTTTAATTTTCAGTTGTCATTTTGATTTTCTAATTTCATAGCAAATGACAGAATTTTTGTTACAATTTTTGATATTTCATATTTGAAAAAATTCTTAAATGGAGAACTTTTTATACTTGTATTCTATTTATTAACCTTAAAATAATTGAGTAATATCATCTAAGACAAGCTATTTTCAAATGCAGTTACCAGAAGACTTTAATGTGATTACAAGAAAATATTTTAGTGTATAAGAATTTAAAGAAATCCAGTAAATAACTACATTAAATTCCCATTTGTTGTTTATAAAAATATCCTGTTTAAAATAAATTAATAAATGTCATTGAAAAAATGTTATTAGTGTAGCTTCATCATACTTTTAATAATTAAAATCAGTAAATCTTATTTATTTAAGTAAAAAGTAATATTTTTTTCAAAGATTGAATAAACAAATTGCTTATTTTCACATACTATAAAAATTAAGAAAAAATTTAAAGCACTTAAAAATAGATCAATTGGCATAAGACAGAATGATAAATTATGTTGTAATGATGACAAAATGCTGTTAATATAAATTCAAATAAGTAGTCTTTCAAAAATACTTTTTTAAAGCACTTAAAACTAGACTTACTAATTTTAAAGCACTTAAAAATAGATCATTGGCATTAGACAGAATGATAAATTATGTTGTAATGATGACAAAATGGTGTTAATATAAATTCAAATAAGTAGTCTTTCAAAAATAAGAAAAAACTAGTACTTATATGAATAAAACAATAGTCTTTTATTCTAATTGAAGCTCTTTCAGCTAATACATAGCCATCATCAGTGATAAATAGAACAAAATAAAAATTTAAAGTGTTCAAAGTACTATAATTTACATGTTTTGGATGATGATTGTGGACATGACAAAAATGAATTATTGATAATTATAAATCAAGTTTTAAATAGCAGAGCATAAATTAATACATATATAAAAATAAAAAATACAAATTATTATTGTAAAAATAAAATAAAACTAAAGTTAAATTCATATTTAACAGATACAAGTAGATCCATGCATTAGGTTTATTAATTCCTTGATTATCATTGATAACATGTTTTCCAGAAACTATCTTGAGGGATTCCAGTAAAAATTCTTCTCAGGCATATTATAAGGGCGCACAAAATTTTGCTTCATCCCAATTAGTGTTGATGTTATACTTGAGAAAACATTTTTCTAGGACAGTGATATTTCTTCCTATCCTGACATCCCATTTATGTTCAATAATATGATCTTTGAGATGATGCAGGGTGAACTTCTTGACAATTAAGGTCTTCATTGAAAAGAAGTATAAGATATACTTCTGTATGCTTCCTAGCTATATATTATTTTTATCATTTCTTAACTTTTCATTATATATAGCAATCACCAGTTTTTTATATTACATTTACATACATTATTTTCAATATGAAGCATCACAGAGAACTTTTAAAAACCTTTAGTTTTCTTGAGCTGTAGATAAATTTTCTTCATCTGAATTATTAGGCTGAATTATATTTTTTAATGATTTTTCTACATTGTTATTCTGTAGCATGCTACTGATATATCATATTAAATCTAAAGTCATTTACTGCCAGCAACTACAAATGTCATATGCTGCATTCTGCAGGGATAAATAATAGAAAATTTTAAAACTGCAATATAGTCCATCCTAATTGGTTTATTGCAGTTATATTAAGATTTTCAAAAAAAGAAGCATAACAAGTTTCTAATGATGAATCCTAAATGTTTTCTGTCCAAAATTCTTTATTTAAAAAAATTTTTTTTATGAAAATTTATTTGATTGATTATTTTCCAGAAAAACTTTTTCTCCTCTTTTTTGTCTACATTTTATATTATTGTATTTATGTTGCTCAAATTATAAGTTGAAATAAAAATTTTTTTCAAAAATTAATTTTTTATAGGATTAACTATAAAATTGCAAAATTAAAAAAAAATATATTATAGATAATACTAAAATCATAAATCTGTATATTATATATATCTTTATAGAATATAGAAGATATAAAAATAATAATACACAAGGGAATATATAGAAAAAATAAATACACAGGGGAAGTTCTGGCTAGATCTTTAAGAGAGCATCATGTGAAAAAGTTTAAATGGATTTTCTTTAGACCATTAGAAATATACAGGGTGTTCCTAAAGTCCACCGACAAACTTCCAGGGCAGGTTCTACTCATGAAAAAAAAAAAAAAACCGACAAACTTCCAGGGCAAGTTCTACTCATGAAAATATAAAAAAAAAGTCCTATGAACACAGTGTCGGAAATGCATATTTAATGGATTATAGCTTTTCTAAAATGGAACTATTTTAGTAATACTCCGCTGTATTGAATAATCATAAGTAACTGAAATCGTATTATTAAAATACTTCTCAAGACAATTAACGTATTTATAAAAGATAATTTATTCTGAAAAGTTATCTTTAGAGACGTGATGTTTTACTTAGAATGTAAATTTTGCGCGATTTACAATCTATCTGTCATGGGATAGTGTGAGGCCCACCAGCCCGCACATAAGACCCAAGGTCGAAATTGACAGTATCAATGACTGTTTCCATATTCAATGGATTGGCAGAGGTGGTCCTGTCACATGGGCTGCGAGATCCCCGGATTTAAATCCATTGGACTTTTATCTTTGGGGTCATTCTAAGGCCTAGCATATCATTTCGAAGTGTCTATGCCTGATGAACTCCGAGAAAGAATTACAAATGGGTTTACAGACATCAAAAACATGCCCGGGATTTGTCAAAGAGTTAGACTCTCATATTTCAAAAAGTTTACAAGTCTGTATGGAATTTGACGGAGGGCATTTCGAACATTTACTGTGATGCCCTCCTGCAGCTTTTTGATTATTGTTCAGTTTTACTAAAATATGTAAAAAATAAGGTCATTTTGTTTTGCAATTAAAAAAAAGTTAATTGAATTGTTGTTGGAAGTATTTTCAAATGTTATAAAGGACGTTGATACATATTATGCGTGGATTAATACGTTCTATGCCTTTCGGGTGAAAAACCTGTTTATCTCGAAAAATATGCATTTCCATTACTATGTTCATAAGACATTTTTTATTTATTTTCATAAGTAGAACTTGCCCTGAAAGTTTGTCAGTGGACTTTAGGAACACCCTGTATAGAATTACTAGGTTTAAGCTACAAGATGTACTTATGACATTATGCAATATTGAGGCTCCTAACTATGCATAAGAAATGTTAACAACAAGATCTATATTATTAAGATTCGAAATATGCTGCTCCATATTTAAACAAATATTGAAAATGAGTGCAAACAGCAGGATAATCAATAAATAAAGACTAGATTTTTCTTTTTTAACTTAAAATAAATTTATTGAAGCTTTTTTGACCCTCTGGGTCCTCTTCAGCAAACCATAAAAAGCAATTTAAATGTAGAACAAAGTTTTAGAATACATTTTAAAAACAAATAAATTCGAGCAATAGCCATCACAACATATTAACTGTTAAAAGTTCTCATACAAACTGGAAATTTTTAAAATAAATTATATCTATAAAATATAAAATTAAATTAAAATATTAAATAATTCAGTATTAGTATGGGCATGTCCCTACATCGATTTTTTTTTATTTGGCATTTTTTTAGGGCCCTAGGGGCTCAATTTTTATTTATGACAATAAATATCAATAGATGGTGCTAAATGTCAAAGTAAGGGACAAGAGAACTTACCTGCATTACTATTATTGGATTTTTACAGAATTACTTAGCTAATACAATTATTATTAATTATGATACAGGATACTGTTCAGTATCAATTTATGTTCAATCAGTAATATATATCATACCTTTTCATTGGATATTTTAAAGGAAATTTTATGTTGCTGTATCATACCTTTTCATTGGATATTTTATTTTAAAGGAAATTTTATGTTCATATCTTTTCATTGGATGTTTTATTTTAAAGGAAATTATGTTGAATTTGCAGGTAAGTTAAGCCTGTTCTATATCCATAATTATGAGGTCACATATTACATATCTCAAATGAAATTTGTTTAAATTTTATCACACAAAGAAATTATATAACTGTTCATCATGATGTAAATTGCTATTTGTTTATCCAGTATTATCTAATAATAAGTAATGTTTAGAATCACAGAAAAAGCAGTAATTTATATACAAGTTTTTTGTTGCAATTTTAAATGAAATTAAGCCTCAAAAACCAAAATTTCTCAAAAAATCAGCTCCATAAGCAAGCTATTCATAGATTTATTCACTGCATAACGTTTTCGGACTTTTTTCTAGTCCCTCTTCAGTGCTATACTATCTGCTATCGTCTATTTATAGAACAGAATATTACATTGTTATGGAGCTGATTTTTTTTGAGAAATTTTGATTTTTGATGTTTGAGAAAAAGCAAGTTCGCTTTTATTTATAAAGTTGAAATTAATCCTGTTGTATTATTTCAAAAACATTTTGAGTCTCTCCCCCTTTGAAATTTTTCATCGCACTGAGTAATTATTATAAAACATTGTTCTCTAAGCTGATCAGAGAAACAATTTGGATTGGCCACACCTGTTTTATAACAAACATCTCCATGTGCTACATTAGCCTTTATTTCTTTGACAATTACACATAAATATTTTTATATTTTATTTTATAACTAAAACATTAACAGAATTCTTCCCCCACATCATTTACCATCTCAAATCTATACTCTATTCCTAAAGTGTGACATAATTTATGGATTCTCTCTAGCTAATAACTAAAAACTTAAAATAGCATACAAAGAAATAATATACATAGCATATAAAATATTTCCATTTTATTGCCAAATCTGTTATGCCATATCATTGTCATGACATAATTATGTATTTCAACCGATCATTATAATAATATAAATATGTAAAAATTAAAATATTGTCCACACATTCGCATTAGAAATCACTGTCCTGTGTTTCCTGAATGGATCAAGCCCTTTTTTAACATGGGCAAAATAATTAAATTCTTGTGTAAATTAGAGCCAAGCACATGTGCAGAAAACCAGTGCTTGTGTAATGTGTGCATGGCTTTTTGTACTATGCCATAGTCTCAAATTCAAATTGCAAGCAGGCCAAATGCAGAGTTCGAAAGGAAATGAAGGGCTGAATATCTTTAAACAAAATTATAGTGAAAGGAAAATATTTTACTGATACAATAGTTACTGATAGCATAGTGTAGATTGAGTACAGTATGGTTTAAAACTTTAGATTGTTATTTTTTAACTTTAATTGTAATAATTTTCCAACTGTAATATGTATTTAAACAAATAGCTAAAATATCTTTTGTGGGCTAGATGTGGCCACAGGCTGCATTGAGCCTGCAAATCAACAATGTACAATGCAACAGAGGGCCAAGCACATGCTTCACTTTTTATTGCAAAGCGGATGTTTAACATGCGTTTGTTGTATAATAGAAGATATTTCTATATATTTAATAAGTGTTTTCATATAGGATGAAATTTTGAAAATTTAATCATTTAATTCTTAAAGGAAATATATAAACAAACAATAACAACAACAAAAAAAGATATTGAATTTGGAGCATTATTTACTGCATGATTATATATGCGATATATTGCATGTTAATGATTATTTTTCAATAATTATTTTTACTATGTGAAACTCAGCAATGCCAGGTATTTTAGCTAGTACTTCTTATAAAGAAAAGCATGTTTTTGCTCATTATTATTCAATTTTATTTGTGTATCAGATTGCTATTATTCAATCACCAGGAGACAGAGTTTGATATTTTGTTTACACCAGCAGTTTATGCATGCTATCAGTTTAACTACTTAACCTTCGTTGCCGTGTATACATGTCGTGGTAAAAAGCATCTGTCCTCCGTTGTCGTGTATAAACGTCATGTAAGTGTAACATTTTTAATAAATTAATTTCTCCTAATGAATAAAAGTTTCCTGAAATGTAATTGCTGAATCTTTTTTGCTATTGTTGTTAACTTTCGAATGTTAATAAAAATTTATTTATTTTTTTATTTTTTTAATTGTGCACTTTGATATTTTCATTCTATATGCAGCTCAATTTTTAATTTTTATCGATTTATTTCTTATAGAATTTATAACATGCATTTTACAGGGTTGTGCAGATAAATCCAGGTTAATCGCAATGTAATTAAAAATGACAAAATTGCAAGAAAAAATAAATTTTTTATAAAGAAACCTAGATAAAAACATATTTACATTATTTACAATTGCAGTTACTCTATGAAGCCGCCATCTAATGCTACAAGTTTTTCCAGGCGGGTCCGGAAACTCTGACACGCACTCTTCACTCCTCTCGGTCTAACGAGGTCATGACCTCGACAATGGTAGGGAGTCTTTGCTGTTGCGGTGGTTTTCGTTGACCTTTGATTCAACAACGCCCCTACACGTAATAGTCGAGGGGGATTGCAGTCGGGACTTGAGGGAGGCCCCAACTCGGGCAACCAATGGTATGGGCTACTGCGGTGACAAATCGCCACTTGATCCAAATCAGCGACAAATCGTCACTCGATCAAATCGGCAACAAATTCGTCACTTCTCTTTTAATATTTTTTGTTTTGAGAAAAAAAGCTTGTTAGTGTCTTTTATTTTATAATTAACCAAACCAGGATTTAGTTTACTAAGAATACAGACTATAGATAAAGATAATTATTGTACAGTTTTAAATACAATGAAATCTCTAATTCAGCACCTTCAATAATTGACAAATGTCAAATTGGAAAGAGATAAATGCACTTCAGGCTAGGGATCCCAGGATCTCGGTTGATTTTGGCTGCAGCATTTATCCCTGGAAATTTTCTTTATCCTGGGATTTCCTGGTCTGAATTATTAACATCAATAATCAATATTTACAGACTTATACAATACATGCACATTATATACATGTATATATATTTATAGCGTCGAGAAAATTTGAGTAATTAGGTTAATGAAAATTGTTTAAGTAATTTGGAACAAATTAATAATGAACAAGCCAAACTTCCCTAGTTACGGCCTAGTCCAGTAAGGTTCCATAGTAATGAGTACTTAAGCTTCCAGAAATGGAATTTCCGCCATGTCACCGTGGTCTAACTGGTTAAAGCGTTGGGGTGTTGACCCAAAGATCCCGGTTCGATTCCGGTGCGGTGCAAAAATTTTATTTCGGGAAAATAAATTTAATAAAATTATAGTTTAATCAAATTACTAGATGGCGCCACCCTAGTACGTAATTATAAAATTATTTAATCATTAATTAGATGGCGCCACCCTAGTATGTAATTATAAAATTATTTAATCATTAATTCAATAGGATGGTGGCACCGTAGCTGTAATTAAAAATAATTATTATTCTAAAATAAATATAACTTATCTTTATCCGCCAGGGGGAAGTTTGGGCGTTCGTTATTAATTTGCAAAATGGTTTATCTCCTGTTTGTCAGTTGTTTATAATTGAATGATTTGGAACATTTGAAATTCGCACAGTAACTCATTTTGGGTTTTCTTCTGAATCATCGCAATCTGATTTGTTACATTCTGATTGCAAGGGAAAGAGTGACACAGAGAGCAAAAGACAGCAGAGTGAGCAGACTCTTTGTGAGAAATTGGTGCGTCAAATCAAAAAACGAACTGAATGTGTTTCTAAAGACCTTCAAAATGAAGTTGAAGGTCAGTCATTTGCAAAGAATATATCCAAGTAGTTTGAAATCTTTGAGGCAACTGATGAAAAAACAATAAATGTAATAAAATTAATAAACGCTCTTGAATCTACGCCACCAACAACTGTAGATGCTGAAAGGTCCTTTTCAACTGCAGGACTATTTTTAACCAAACTTGGAACTAGACTCAGCAATAAAAGTGTAAATTGCCTGTGTTTCTTACATTCATATTAAATGTCAATTGCCAAGTCAGTCTCAAAATAAACTAAAGGTAAATAAAGTTTTTAAGAATGTAGTCACTACTAACTACTCATTAATCTGTTATGGCTTAAAAAGAAAATGTTAATTTTCTGAAAAGTAAATTTTGAATTCATATTGATATATATATACACATACACATACATATTAACATTTTCTTTTTAATTACATTATTACATTCTCCATTCGTTGTTGGAGTATAAGTTGATTGTTGAAACTTTGCTAACTTTAATAACTACTAGCAATTACTGCAGTTGAGTTAATGCCTCTTGACTTAAATAAGATTCTCTTAATACTGCTAACATTTGTATTGCTCTTAATACTGCTAACATTGTTTAGAAGCTTAGCCTGACCATCATCAGGCTAAGCTTCTAAACAATCGTTAATTCGAACCCTAAAAATAGTTCTTGTACAGATTCCAAACAAATATGAAAAGTTTAAAAAACGTAGATTCTAGAACATCTACGCAGCCATTCCCTAGGTAACCGATGCATTGCTTAATGATGTAAATAAGTCTGAAATGATGTAACAGCAGCAAAAAATATCAAAAATAAAATACTTAAAAACTTTATTTTTGTAACGAATGTGCCTGTGGTGCCATAATGTCTAGTAGCTACGCGCCTCTTCATCTCTCCTTCCTTCTTCATAATCTTGTTTACTGATGTTATGAAGTATAAGGACAAAATACAAAAAGCGGCAGGAAGGAAAGTTGTTTTCACAAGGAGAAATACAGTTTTTAATCTAACTAGAAATGATAAAGATAAGAGAAAAATGTTAGACATGCCACGGGTTTACCAAATACAATAGAGAATAAAGGCACTAATAAAGAAGAAATCTATATAGGATCCACCGCTACACCACTTAAGAAACGACTCCAAGAGCATCGAATGGACCAAGAGAAAGAAAGAAAAACAACAGCTGTAGCAGCTGTAGCTGTAGTGTGTAAATAACTTCGAAAAAAGTAAAAATTAAGGATTTTTAATAAACTTTATTTTTAAAGTTCACAAAGGTTGGGTAGTTATGATGCGACACCAAATAAAGTTTATTAAAAATCCTTAATTTTTACTTTTTTCGAAGTTATTTATTGGGTCCTACCCTTACAGCAAAATTGCCACTCTAGGCTGAATTTCTCCGGTTCATTGTAATTTATGACGCACTTTTCTGCTGCCTTCTTCTCATGTATTGGAACCATCTCTGCTATTTTTAGCTTTTCTGGGTCTTGTATCATACTTACCAGTTTAGTGTCATCCCCAATACATGAGAAGAAGGCAGCAGAAAAGTGCGTCATAAATTACAATGAACCGGAGAAATTCAGCCTAGAGTGGCAATTTTGCTGTAAGGGTAGGACCCAATAAATAACTTCGAAAAAAGTAAAAATTAAGGATTTTTAATAAACTTTATTTTTAAAGTTTTATTTTTCTAAAAACTTTATTAAAAACTTTATTTTTGTAACGAATGTGCCTGTGGTGCCATAATGTCTAGTAGCTACGCAATCTAATAAGTGAAAAAACCACCAACCATTCTTTTTAAAAAATTCTTTTAAAATTTTAGAACTCTAGAACTTTAGAACCTAGATTATAACGGATACGTAAATAAGACTGTTCTAATTAATTTTTGTGTTGAATAAGCTGAAATACTGAAGGTTCAGGTGAGCCGAAAGTACTATATTTTCAATAAATCTATTGTTATAAACACGAGTTATTGGCATTTCTGTGTTGAATAAGCTGAAATACTGAAGAGGGCTCAGATGAGCCAAAAGTACTATATTTTCAATAAATCTATTGTTATAAAAACAAGTTATTGGAACTAATTTTTATCCTGCTTAAGGAGCTGAAACGTTATAGTCGTTTGTTAAATCTAAATTATTTAAAATATTTAGGTGTGCTGCCAGATTTTAAAATATTAAAATGTGTTCCTCAACAGAAAAAAGATTGAGAACCACTGATCTAGAACCAAATAAGAGCAGTGTAATAAGATGACTGAAGCTATTTAACAAACGAATTTTCATTAACAGATTATTGTATTTATTCTTATTACATTTAGATTACAGACATATTCGTATATGGGATCATTAAATGGCGACCCTTATTAAGTTATAGCGCTACTTGCGGATTTTGTCTTTTTAGAGAAACGTAATTTTGATTCCTTAATTTTTAAATTATGAATAACAACAAAAAATTTTGGCTGTTGCAGAAATTTGAGGAAATTGACTGCATCTTAATAAATTAATCAAGAATTGGACCCACATTCAATCTCAGGTCCTCTGGATGGAAAGCCAAATCATTTCCAGATAATCAATCTGACTAGCATCTAAAAACTATTTTAAAAATAATAAAGCTGAGTCTGAAATAACTAATTTTGCAAGATTCATTTCATGCATATTTGAATTTTGATTGTATACAATGTTTCAAAATATAAATTGTGTATATTTGAATTTGCGTGAATGGAGAATTCAGTGTACAATGTTTATAAAATTAAATATTAAATAATTAACAAAAATTCTTTAAAGGTATGCATATAACAACAAAATTTTTAATTTTTGTATATATTTTATTTATATGTTACTGTAAATGTAATAAATTGGAAATTATGCATACTTACCAATAATTTTACATAATGACCAAGCTTCTTTGGCTAAGTAATAAATTTAAAATTCAACCAATCACTTTATATTGAAATTCAAATAATTTTTTGTTTTCTTTCCTTTTCTAACCAATGTTCCAATGTGAACATTAGTTAATTTCTAATCAGGTGCTCAGCATGTGTTTTGATGTCATGGTTTATATATTTGATGGATCACTGTGATTGGCTGTGTCTTGATTTGCCATGAATAACTTTTTAACTCATTCCACATTGTACATGTTTCTTTAAAAACTCAGTTACAAAATTCACAGCCATTATCACTCTATAAAATATTAGGCACAGCAAAAATGGTGAAAATATTAAGCAGTGTATGAGCAACTTTCTTTGCTTGTTTTGTTTCCAATGGATGCAACTGGACAAATTTGGTAAAATGATCTTGATACACAAAAATAAATTTCTAATCATACAGTATGTTGGCTTTGCATAACAATCAAATCTAGCTGGCATCTGAAATTCATATCTTTAAAATTCATTAATCATACTTATAAGATCTTTTTTTGGAACATTCAATTTTTTTTTTTATTGATAAATTTCAAACACAAATAAAACATTATTTCCTCATAAGTTATATTTTTATATTTTTTCTTCAGTTCTTTTAATATTCTGGTTGTTCTGTTATGCTATATTGCTAAATGTGTTTCATTAATCAAATCAAATCTCTTCTGTCAATGTATAATATCAGATGGATGAATGATGATTCATCATTCACTGGAAAAATTAGCTTCTTATTATCATCCTACTATCATCATATTATATGCTTTAATCTCTGATAATCTTCTGGTTTTTACTACTAGTTTTAAATTTATTTTTCTGACCTTATCAAATAACTAGCAATATTTTTCTCTAGATAGCAATCTATTATTTTCTTTTTATTTTTGAATGAGGCTTAATAATTTTTCATTAAAATGAATGTTCATACATTCCATTACTTCTGTTATAATAATATTTAAAAGTATGATCACTTCTGAATTCTATGAAAGCTTAGATAAAACTTAGGAATGCACAATGTAGCATTGCCAATTCAAAAACAAGATGTTATAATAATATTTAAAAGTATGATCACTTCTGAATATGAAAGCTTAGATAAAACTTAGGAATGCACAATGTAGCATTGCCAATTCAAAAACAAGAAAATAACCTTACAAAGATTTAAAAATAACATTTTGACATGAAAAAACTAGATTTTGTAAATATTTGAGAAAAATTGCATTTTCTTGAAATCCTCAGCTTTAATTGTTCATATAATCTATTTTTGCATTTCAGATGGAATTTATTAAAGAGAACTGGAAATTATTCATAATTATTGGTAAATGTGATAAAATGAACAAAAATGAAAAAATTTATTTCATCAAGTTTGTTGGTAATTGTATACAATTACTAATAAGTTGTGTATAATACCAAATTACATTTACAGTAATATGTACTATAAATGCTTAAATATTTATAGTAATATGATATATATTATATAGTATGTGTATTTAATTGAAAGACTTAAGTAGCTAGAAATCATTAGTACTGTGTATATTCATGTATAAGCCAAATCCTCTAATTGAAAGTTTGAAAACTGGTAAAAATTTGAAGCCCATGTATAAGCCAGTCTTAAAAATTATACATGTTAGAAAATATAACAATTCATTGAAATAAATTGTTAATTTCTCTTATAATTTAAAAAATATTTAAAATCCAGTTCACTATTGGAATAAATAACAAATTTCACACTTTCAGCATTGAAACATCACAGTGTGATTCAAAGAAGGATGAGCAGGATGACTGAAGGGAGAGCAGGATGCTATCGTTTCATATCATATCATATATATATATCCAGTTGCATTTCTCTCCAATAAAATTTATTGAAGTATTTGTTTGGCACAAAATACCAAATACTGTATATATTGAAAGCTTCTGTCATTTTTGAATTTTAACAATTAAATATAATTTTTAAGGTTTAAAAATGATGGAAAATTTATTAGTATATATTTAACAAAATTAAGCAATAAAAAAATCGGAATCAAAACAAACAGAAATTTTATTGCAACTAACAGAAGGGATAAGCCAACCAATATATACATAATCATCAGAAGCACAAATCTGATGTCCAAAATCAGCTGAAGATAAATCACATATTTTCTAAATGATCAGAACTATCTTAAAATGCACAAATTGTTGATCAAAAACATTGGAGATTGCTATACTATATTTCCCTTTTAATTTGTTTTATTGATGATATATGCATTAGTGGTAGCCATGTTTACTCACTAAAAAAATTTACCTACACATTCTCAATCTTATTTGTGAAGCACCCAGTAAATTAATATTTTTGAATTTATTTAAATATTGACATTTATATACTGTATATTTGTATATTTTAGTAGTATAATCAAGAAGAAATAATGATGCATCTAGCTGTTACCAAAGAATATCATGCTACTACCACAAAGAAGACACATTGTGACTGCTTTATATATTTTCAATTATATTTATGTAGTATCCAATATTTAAATGCTTACAAAAATATTAATTTATGTATAGTCATATATATTCACATGTTAAAAAAAATTATTGAAAGAATCACTAATTTTTTTAGAAATTAATATGGCAGATCACATGACTTGTTTAAAGGTGCATTGGGAATGCAGCATGACTGAGCTGATGAATCCTACAATCTTGCAAAAAATTTTCCAATTTTTGATTATCTTGTGTATAACTTCCTTCTTCAAAAACTTTTTCTTAAGAAATTTCTTGGTTTTTACACAAATATATATGATAATTAAATCATAAGTTAAATATAGATAAGAATTTTTGCAATAACTTGTTTAAAATAATAATAAAATTACATCAGTATTAGTAATATTTAAAATAGTCCAACAGAATGCCTTCAAAATACCCAATTAATTAAGGACATAGTTTTTAATTTAAGAATCATTAAAAATATACATATAATCATTTAATTACATTTGTAAAATAATTAATATAAGTAATTAATATAGAAATTGATTGAACAATTGTCATAAACCTAGTAGGGACTCCTATGTCCATAATTAAAAATTATTATTAGTTGAACTTCTAAAAAAATATATATTCTAATTAATTAATTAATCAATATAAATTTTATTGTATGTATTTTTAGGTAATGGAGAGATTGAAAATCAAATGCTAGTATCAAATGACATAGTATACAAACCACACATGAAAAGTTTTCAAGAAAAGACAAATAATAATGAAATGTCTCATCAGCAGAATACTTCTGTATTATCATTCTCAGGACATATGAATTCCTATTATCAATCTATATGGACTGATAGATCTCAAATTGATAAAACTAAACAAGCAGTTCAAGCTGTGTTAACAGGAAAGTGGACATTAAGGAAAGCTTCAGATTATTACAAAATACCACTTACTACCTTATGGAAGCGCGTACAGTGTGCAAAGAATAAGACTTTAACAATGAATGAAGTCCCCCAAGTTCATGATGAAAAAAATATCTGCAAGTATTAAGAATATGTAATAATATACAATCTTATTTTTTTTATAATATTTGTAAACAATAATAATATCAGTTTTTGCTGTAAGATGCTTGTTGGTAATGTTTATTAAGGTTGTTACTATCTTTTTTCCATTCTTCATTTTATAAAAATTTTAATTATATATAAAATAGTATAATATGGAATTCATAATTAACTTTCAAAATTTTAAAGAGAAGTTTTTTAGTGTTCACAATAATTCCAGATTTTTGAACACAATAATAAATATTCATCTAATTATTGATCTCAGTCTTAAACTTAATAAAGTCAAACATTCATTGTACAATACACAATTATAGAATTTATAAATTTGCAACATTTTTTGCTACTTATCATGATTACAAACATTTACATTCATTCTTCTGTTACATTGATAATTTCAATTTGCTTGCATTTTATAATAGTAATAACAATATTAATGCATGTAATAATTAAAAATATATACAACTGAAATATTTAATATTTGATATAATCATAGAATATAAAAAACAAATATTGAATAGGAATGTGATTTCTAAAGAATAGAAATTTTTAATTTTCAATAAAGAAATAATGTAAATTTATTAAATAAATATGACAATTTAATTAATTTCTATACACTTTTATAGTGCATTCAAGAATAAAAATAATTCTTGTTTTACAATGAATAAAAATTACTTTATTTTGATAAAATTTTTATTTATATGCACAATATCTTTCATTCATCTTTCCATTAGTTTATAGTTTGAAATAGTTGGCCATTGTAAATTTCATAAAATTGATGAAAATATATAAGAATAATTTAAAATTTGTAATCATAACCATAATCTAAAGTATGTCTATAAGTTAGTATTACAAATATTCATATATTTTCAAATTTTTGAAAAATTCCAAAATTGTACAGTTGAGCATCATTAATCCAAGACCATCCATCTATCTATAATCCACTTTTATAAAAAAAAATATAATAATAAGAATTCATATTATTATTAAAATTACTTGTTAATCATTTTTTAACATTATTGAATATTGAACTCTTATTGTCAAATATGACAAAATTGAAAATTCACATTTGATGATAAAAAATTGATTCACTGAAAAATAAAATATATTTAGTGCAAAAAAAATTTATTTTTATTATAAATAATAAAATTTGTATGTTTGTGAGAATTTTTTCCCTCTATCATTGAATTGCCATTTAACCATTAAAAGTGCTTTAATACCCAAATGTATCATGTTTTTAATATAAATTATTAGTCATCCACACTTTTCGATAGCAATGCTTATTCTATACTGTATTTCAAATTAATTCTCTTTTTCTGTACAATCATCCCTGATTTATGTTATCTTGTTTTACTTCAAAAACATTTACATCTTGTCTCATACCCAATTTATTAATTCAAATGTACATGTTATATTCCTACATTGTATTATATTGCTCTTATATCATCCATGAATTGATATCTAAGTTGGAAGTAAGTTACCAGCTAAGCATATAAATTTTCTTCTTGCTTTCAAATACCACTTCTTTAATTTATCAAGAAGCAATCATAATATTCAAGACTTATTGGCCAGATTGACTATATGGAAATGTTTAAGTATCCTAATCAGTTGACCCTGGATTGAATCCTAGTTTCATTTCTTGAAAAATTTATTCAATGAATTTGGGTCCAATCTGGAGACATCACTTAATTAGGATTGCTAATAGTTCTAATTATAGAAGATGAAAGTCCTCTTCACATATTCTGTGAATTGTGAAAAGGAGTTACCTGAAATAGGGATAGCAAATGTATAACATATGTGCCAAAGTGGTACGCTGGAAAATTTTTTGAGCACTCAATACTTAATCGATATACTGTAAACTCCTGATTAACTGAGGTCGAATTAATCAGGGTTAGTCCCCAACCCAGAAGTTATGTTTAATTGTCAATGTTTTATTGTACATGCACTATCTGAAGGATTTTTAAATATCCCAGATTTATTTCTTTATTGTATCTTAAATACTACAATTGTAGACATTCTGCCACTTATAAAAGAAATAAAAAGAGCAGTAGAGCACTAGGCAGATAAGAATTAATAATAATCTTATTTTATGTTTTTGGGACAGTTCTTTCACTGGATGATTGCCATGCTAGAGCTCTGTAAAGCACTCTCTTTACTACTACTACTATTATTATTATTATATTGGGGTATGTCAATGTGAGCACGAAATAACTCCGGAGCAAAAGTGCTATATCGGACAAGAGTCAAGACATAGTTACTTGAGATGTTTTAGTTGTATATTAACTAACTGTCTGTGTTGCTGAGAAACTTTCTTACTATGTTGCATGTATTGAGTAGTGATGCCTTTTGTAGTGTTATATATGTCTTGGGGTGTAAATCTAATGTTCCGAGGCTTTTGTGTAGTGTGTGGGGAATTACTCCTGTTGAGGATAGAATGATGGGTACTGTTAAAACCTTTTGCATTCCCCAAAGACGCTTAATTTCTTGTGAGAGTTCTGTGTATTTGCTAATTTTTTGGGTGAATGCATC
>AYEL01062827.1:0-18312 GCA_000484575.1 Olivierus martensii
TTTGTTTAGTTTTCTTCTGTTCTGTGAGTCTGGCTTGCTGGAATCCCAAATACTTGTACAATTCACCCTCTTCCATGGATTTAATAGTGTCTCCATGTTCAAGAGTGAAGCCTCCTTTCTTTAGGACTCCCTTTTCTATGTGGAGTGTTTTGCATTTGTCTAGGCCAAACTCCATGTGTATGTCTGAAAATGTGTGCGTAATTTGTAACAACTGTTGTAATTGTGTTTGTGTTGAGGCGTATAGTTTAATGTCGTCCATGTAAAAGAGATGCGAGTGTTTATTATTATTATTATTATTATTATTATTATAATTACTACTATAACCCTGTCATTTCTATCCTGAACCTCTCTAATCAGAATGACACCCAAAAATGGGAGGTATGAGACCTGGAATTGAACCCAATCTTCAAAGTGATAAGCAAATGCTTTACCGGATAGTTTAATGTCATCCATGCAAAAGAAATGCGAGTGTTTATTATTATTATTATTATTATTATAATTACTACTATAACCTTGTCATTTCTATCCTGAACCTCTCTAATCAGAATGACACACAAAAACGGGAGGTATGAGACCTGGAATTGAACCCAATCTTCAAAGTGATAAGCAAATGCTTTACCATGCAGCCATCTGGCCGAGTTTTTAGGTCTAATGCTATTGTGCACTTAATGAATGATAGTGTAAATATATTTTTTGGCATTTATATAAACTAGTAATTATAAAAAGGCTGTGATTTGCTTTATGGTAAAATTTGCTTTGCAGCTGCAGTCTTGAATATAACTACCAATAGATATACCTTATATGTGGTGTGTGATAGGGCTGAAATAGTTCTGCCACTTAGTAATCAGCAAACAGTTGAAATATGGCATTAAAAAGCAATCATTCAAAGTTTATTGAAATCAATAAATCTTTGCTGCTGTGAACATATGAAGAAAGATGAAAATTTTCACTGCCGGATACCATATAATTAAGTATTTGCTTGCCATTTGATTTCATATTTTCAGATTTTTCAGGAGAATTCAGGTCTGATTCACTGAATTCCATTCTTTATCTAATTGTTGATCCATCTACATCTGAGGCTATCTATGGTGGGCACTTAAATAGCCATACTATTAAGTTCATAGCTATCCACATCCATTCTATAGGCAAGTCCATCGGAGCATTATCATTAATAACGCTACGTGTCTTCTTGTGTTTTATTATCTTAATAGCCTCATATGTAGTTAGGCCTCTTCCATCTTGAATCATCTTAATAACTTCTGCGTTCTGATATTGATCTGAAAGAGCAGCAAGCAATAACAAGAAAACAGGAAATAAAGAGAGTGGTTCCTTCCTATTAGAAGATCTTTACTTGAAAGACTTCAGTGTTTCATTTCCTCAAGTTATTTTTAAAGATTCATGCATCACAATTTGTAGTATTGGACATTATAGATAATCTGGATGGCTTGCTACAGTTCAAAAAGAAGCAGCCTTTCCTTTAATCATCATTTGATTTGTCAGGTTTCATATTTTTGATAAAGTTTTCATAAGTAGAGAACAAATGTGCGTGTTTTTCTTGGTCAAAATGTAGTGTCTGGAACCAATTATTTCATTTCAATGTTGCCTCTATGGGAAAATTGTTTTGATTTATGTTGTCTCAAACTCTTTCAGCAGTCATGGAACCAATTAGGACATAACTTCAGGGAATGACTGTATAAATAATAGTTTATTTATTAATTTTTCATGCTGAATATTTTATTATTATACTAAATTGTTTTAGTATTCTTATATCTAAATTATATAACAGGTGGGCAAACTTCATGTCACTATGAGTCATGTAGAGAATTTCAAATATTTGAGAGCTGCAATTATTTTCTTTCTTAATCAACGAGAGCTGCATCAGTTTTTCGGAAAATCTTAACAATGGTTTCAAAAATTATTTATTATATATTTCACATGTATTTATTTCATGTAGATGTATATTACTTTCTACAATAGATGAACAAATTACAAATATATTATTTTTTTAACTTAAATAGATATTTGCTTCATATTAACTATTGACTTTCATGGTATGGAGCTATAGTGAAGGTATCAAAAAATCTCATTTTGGCCATCATAGTTATATAATGTTTACTTTAACCACAATTTGTTTTATGTAAAAAAATTATCATACAGAATGTTCCATAACAGATACAATTGGAGAGAGATAATTTGTTTCAAAAACAATAAAACAAAAATTTAAAAATAAATTCCTTCCATTTTATTATTGGAAGAAAACGTTTATGCTATAGGAAGGGTATAGTTTTTTCTACTGCTATATAAAGCTATATCCTTTACATTAGCAGTATAAAAAATATATATACAGTGGGTGATCGGTTAACAAACAGTTCGGATAACGAACACTTCACAGAACAAACTGTGGGACCCGCGGACTCGAAATGATAGATCAGCCCGATGGCTGCGTGGTAAAGCTGTGGCTTAACATTCTGGAAAAGATCAGCCAGATGGCTGCGTGGTAAAGCTGTGGCTCACCATTCTGTTAGCCCAATGGCTGTGTGGTAAAGCTGTGCTTAACATTTTAGAGGATCCGGGGTCCCACTCCTCCAATTTGTCAGGAGGGATCTAGGCTCGGCTCGTTGAAACCCATCCTTCCGGTTGACTCCATCATGGGTGTTGGAAGGGATCTGGGCCTGGCCCGTTGAAACCCATCCTTCCGGTTGACTCCATCATGGGTGTTGGTTCATTGAAACCCATCCTTCCAGTTGACTCCATCATGGGTGTTGGTCAGCTGTGATGATGTCGGCTCTATAAGTGGTCTCCTCCAGATAAAAATATTCAATGAGGATATTTCGGTTTAACTAACTTAACAGAATGACAGGTTTAGGTCTTGCACGTTCGTGGACTTACGGGTAAGAATGTTAGAATAGTAATTTTTCTCGATTAAAATGAACTCGAAGATAACTTAAAACAAATCAAAGATTTATTAAGGAAGGTAAGAGAGAGATTTTACAATTTTTGGTCTTAGAAAAGCACCCATACCAGGTTAAGGTTAACAAGTTTGGGGATCTCTACCACGACAATGCTATTAATCACTTACGAAAAAATCCTGAAGGAGAGAGAAAAGCAATCGATATTGGACAGATTCTTTATCGGAAAAAAAACCATATCTTGCATTTTCATCTATATGTATATATTATTGTTATTACACATAAATGAACATAGTAAGAAATTATATACTTTTTTATTTATGTTTTTTTTGGGTCTCCGGAACAAATTAATCAAATTCCCATAAAAACCTATGGTAAATCAATGATCGGTTAACGAACAATTCGGATAACGAACATTGTCTTGGAACGGATTATGTTCGTTAACCAATCACCCACTGTATACAACTTTTTCTAAACTAGAGCAGTTAAATGTATTTAATTTCCATCATTTCTGAAAAATGTGATTGACAGATAGCCAGTAACAAAGTCTTTTTATAAGCAGGTGGAATTTATAGAAAACACTGATAGCATTAAAATAAAATATCATAACACAGATAAAAGCTTCATTAAGAAATGAAAATATATGAGAGAATATAAATGATTATAAAATAGTTACAAAAAACTCTTGTTTTTGAAATATAGTAATGTACAACTGCAAATATTTTTTATTGGCTTGATTTGATTAACATTCTATAACCTGTTAATCACATTTTATGGAAATGACAAAGAATGAAACTAAATATGTTTTTTTAACATATTTAGTTTCATTCTTTGTCATTTCCATAAATACAAATTAAAGTCCAATTGTATAATTAAAGTATTCTATTTAATCACTTTGTTTTTTTTTTAAAACAAAGTGATTAAATAGAATACTTTAATTATACAATTTTTTTCTTAAGAAATTGTCTGTCTTGTTTGTAATAAGAAATATTATCATTAAACTTTATTGGGTGTAACATTCATGAAATGATATGAAAGAACGGATACTCTGAAATAAGTCAACATGACATGTCTAAACATGACTAAACATGACTGATTTATTTTGATTCAAAAAATTTTTGTATGTCTATATAGTGTCTTTCCCAAAGAATCAAATTCATATTATTTTTGATATACAATCAAACCTCAGTTGATGAACTTAATTCGTTCCTGAAAGTCATTTGTAAACTGAAATGTTCATAAACTGAAACTATTTTTCCCATAGGAATTAATGTAAAATGGATTAATCCATTCCTGGACCCCAGGTAATAATTACTTATTTAAACTTTTATAACAGACTTTGTGCACAAGTTCTTAACACAATATCAATGGAAACTATTAACTCTGTCACAAAAAAGATACAACACTAAGCAGATCAAATATAGAGGAAAACTTAACTTAGTTTTACCGTATCTGTATGAAGAGAGTTGATGGTATAAGTGGAAGGTGGTGAGGAAGTGAAATATTATTGTTTGCAAGGGATTCTTTTTTTTTTTTTTGTCTCTTGACACCATTTGGCTCTACTTCAGATCCACTGGGCCTCTGTCTCACTAAAAAGTTGTCCAGTGTGATTTGTTTTTATCTACGTTTTAAAATGTTTCTAAAGTACACATGGCATTATCATTGAACGTTTATGTTGACAGCTTGCATGTTTGTAACTCGAGACACAGTTCGTCATCAGAGACTTTGTTTGGAAAATTTGTTTGTAAACCGAATTGTTTGTGAACTGAGGTTTGGTGGTATATAATTTTGTAGGATTATGAGAAGAAAGATGTGTTTGTTGGAGATCTGGATTTGTTTTCTGGATATATCAAAAGTTCCAATTAGCAGTTCCATTATATTAAAAAGAAAAGGAAAAAGATCTAAGTAAATACATTTATAAAGATTAACAAGAAAACCAAACAATTCCTAGTGGAATATTTTTGAATTAAACTGCAATTTTAATAATAGTTTATTAATTTGCACTACTGTGCCATCATCTTTTGGCTTAATAATTAATTAATTAAATTTGGATTAAGGTGATGATATGTAATATATATTAATCAAATTATAATTTTGCCAATGTTGCTCATGTCCCCTTTCATTCCTCCGCTATACTTGCTAATGATCTCTCTGTGTTGAAATGGAAAGAATTTGTGTTTTTTTCAGTTTATTTATGTAATTTTTTGTTCTTTGTGATATGTAATATATATTAATCAAATTATAATTTTGCCAATGTTGATCATGTCCCCTTTCATTCCTCCGCTATACTTGCTAATGATCTCTGTGTGTTGAAATGGAAAGAATTTGTGTTTTTTTCAGTTTATTTATGTAATTTTTTGTTCTTTGCATGATTAAAAGGCCAATTTAGTTTGTATCATCATTTAATTTGGATATTAAACAATGATACAAGAGTTGTAGAGTTGAATTGGAATCTTTGGATTACACTCCAATCCTATAAACAGTTAGTCTTCCAAGATAATTTACATTTGGAAGAAGTTTTTATGTACCAGTTAATTTGAAAGTTTTATTGAACTAGGCTAACACCAGCATTCCTGGATGGACTAATAATTTCAATAACTTATTTTATTTTTGGATTACGGATCTACTAGTTTGTATATATTATATTAAATATTTATATATATCAAAATGACATAGATTTGACCTGTTTGGAAAAGTTGTGATCCACAGATTTTTGAAAATGTCACTTTTGTCATATTGTATTAATTTTAAACTTTTATCACAAATCCATTTTTCAGAAATAGCCCAGCAAAATCTATAATCCAGAATGGCTTCTGTTCCAATACTTACTGGATTACTGACATTCCACTATACAAAAATTTTCAAATTTATGTTAATATATATGGTCTAGCAACAAACATACTACAAAACTATCTAATTATTTATTAAGTTAACAGTTTTTCAATATGGCAGAACTTTTGAAAAATTACTTTGCAATTAAATGCTGCAACCATTGACGCAAGTATGCATGTGCTAACTGAACGAATCCAGTGACAAAATAGGGATGACAGCTTCGCACATGGATTTTTTAAACACGATAACCAAAGTTGAATGGAAGTTTATTGTGTAATGTCGAATGCTAAATGATTAGTTTCAACATTAGAAATAGTATATATAGTCAATTCTCGTTATTCGCGGATTCCGTATTCGCATATTCGACTATTTGCGGAAATTTATTTATATTCAATTCTCGTTATTCGCGGATTCCGTATTCGCATATTCGACTATTTGCGGAAATTTATTTGTAACTACAAAATCGCTATTCGCAGAGCTTTCGCACTTTTTCCCGGACTCCGGTAAGTGGCGAAAATACTATTGCCAATGTACACCCTTTCTCTTTCTTGAGAGAAAGGAGAAAGGAAGTTGTTTATTACCAAATTTAGTCTCTGAATCAGTTTGCTGGAAAATTTCTCATTACCTATCATTGCTCACTCCACAGACGCAGATAGGCCAAAAGTCTGTTCATATTGTTGGTCCCATAGAAGAATGTGACCCTATGCTTGAATGTAGCCTCAAATTTAGTCGTCTATCTTTCTGCGCATTTGCTCCTTATGCCAAAATTTTGGAAGATCTCAGGCAAAAAGTGATGCAAACAAAGCTGACGCAGTTTTTCAACACAGTTCAGAAAGACGATGTGTCATCTGTCACATCAAACATTTTGTGAAATCAAAAAACTATTAATCAAAAATAAGATTTTATTTACTACATTATTTAATTTTTAAAAACATTAACTAAGATTACTGTAATTATAATACTGTATATAGTACTATACACTGCATATACTGTAATTATTTATAAGTAATGTAATACAAATTAAATAAGGTGTCTGTAAACAGAAAAACACACATAAACCAAGTATGAAAATGTTGGGAAGAAAGGTTCACAGGAACCTAACTCTATATTTCCCATAGGCACAATGGTTCACTATTCGTTAATTCAGTATTCGCGAAGAATTTACAGAACATAACTACCGCGAATAGCGAGAATCGAATGTATAACAGAATTTAATATAATATTAAGTTCCCACCAGTCATTATACTGACTGTGACTCTCCTTTTCGCATTTGGACTCATCCACCTTAGCTAGACACAGCTTTCGTGGATGGACAATATCAGAATTTAATATAATATTAAGTTCTCACCAGTCATTATACTGACTGTGACTCGCCTTTTCGCATTTGGACTCATCCACCTTAGCTAGACACAGCTTTCGTGGATGGACAATATTTATTTTTAAATTTGCCGTAACATCATCAAATATCCCACTAATAAAGAAAAAAAATTTTGTTTCATTTTTTAAAAATGAAACAAATTTTTACTAAAATATATAAAAAAAAATTTTTACTAAAATATATAAAAAAAATAATGAAATAAATGAAGTTTTTATTATTTAAATACCTATCTACATTTCCTATATCTATTTTCTAAAATATTTTTTATTTCAATGATTAAAATTTCTTGACCAGCTCAATGATTTTTAAAAAATTTCTGTATGAAAAGAAGGCAAAGATTATTATGCTATGACATTTTTGCTTATTTGTAATGGTGGATATCATATATTGTATATTATTTACTAACTTTTTACTTAATAACTATCGTTAGAATTAATATATTTTATATGCAGTCCAAGAAAATTTTTTTCTTCAAATGTGGTCCAAGGAAACCAAAAGGTTGGACACCTCTGGTGTAAATTGAGGATTAGTTGTATATAGAAATGATTTTTTAAATTACTTTAGATATTTAAGATATCCCAATTATTAAACTAGTTAAATACTGTAAAATCTAAGTTCATTAAACACAAGCACTTCAGCAGTTAGAAACATGTAACTACTTTATTATAAACATAAAAAACGCTTTTGGTATCACTAATAGCATCTTCAGTTTACATGGAACAAAAACAAATAGAACACAATTTGAGTTTTACATTTTAAATTACATCAAATAGAATAATTTTCATACGCTACAGAAACTAATAACTTTGACATGAAATTAATGCTTTTAAAAAATTAACATAATATATTAGAAAGTCTTTTAATAATCCTGTTGGACCTAAAATATCATATTAAAGTAATTCAAGAATAATAATAATAGCCATAATTTAGAAGTGGTGATTTTCCACTGCCTACTTCCATGCATTGCTGACCTCGTCTGCTCTTTTTATATTAATCACATTATTTTCTTTGCAAGATTTCAGTATTTTGATTTTCTCATTTATCGCTAGGTCTCTTTGGTGTTAATACTCTTAATAATTTTTGCTTTGTTCCAAATAATGTTAATGTCTTTTTGGTACGCTCTCTGCACTAGAGCTGAAGCAAGTTTACCATTAGAGATGTTCTCTTTGTGTTCAGCCATTCTCTCTTTAAAGTTTCAGGTAGTGGCGCTAATATATACAGTGGATTCCACTTAATTGGGACATGTCGGGCCAAGCTATTTTGTCCCAATTAAGCGGCTTGTCCCAGTTAAACAAAGTAATAATAAATTCTAAAATAAAACATGTAATTAGTAGGTAAATAAATAATAGATAAAAAACTAATAATTAGGTACCTATTTTAATGATTTATTAAAATAGGTATCCTAATGTAATTAGGTACCTATTTTAATGCTTTATTAAAATAGGTACCTAATTATTAGTTCTACCAATCTCCGTCTTCAACACTGGACCTGCTGATATTCACGCCTCACCCGCTAACTATAGAAATCCATTGATCTAAGCTGATATTCATGCCTCACCCGCTAACTATAGAAATCCATTGATCTAATATATTCACGCCTCGCCCGCTAACTATAGAAATCCATTGATCTAATGCACTTCGTCTTCTGAATCCTTTCTATCATGCTTTCTTTTCGATGTTCTTGGAATTACTTTCTGTAATGCCCACTCCTTATGCAGTTGATTTTTTTGTAGGAGATGCGTCTATGGTAGATTTTGGTTTACTTCAGTGAGTCTACAATAGCTTGTATCAAATGGCTGGCTTTTAATTTTATTCAGCCAAGCAATTTTACTTGAGTGTAAAATCCATTCTTGTCATCTTGGCAATGATTAGTATATGTATGTGTAGCCATACTTTCGAAAAATCCCTAAAATATATCAAAAATTGAAAATTCCTTTTCTGCTACTGTCCCAATTAAGCAAAAAGTTGTCCCAATTAAGCGTTTAAATTTTGTATTAGTTTATTAGTTTGGTTTTTGTTCTTTGAGATTTGTCCCGATTAAGCGGAATCCACTGTATTTCCTCTCTATTTTCTTCTATGTTATGGACTGGGATTTTATATACACCAGATTTATAGTCATTACTATATTTTTGTTTTTTGTTTCGAAGTACACTAAAAATAGTTGGCGGCCTCGTATATGTGCACTTACTGTTGGTATTTTTCAGCACTCGCTTTATTGTTTTGTTCTTGTGTAGTCGGAATGGCACAGGAGATGGTTTTCATCAGTTGACGACTTGTTATTCTGTGTAACTCTGGTTTGTTGGGTAGTTCTATTACTATTTTCATATTTTACCCTTTGTTCTCTATAAATCTTTTCTATGAACTTCATGTTATATCCGTGTTTCCTGCCCCAGAAATATATTCTTTCTAGTTCTTGCTTTCTGTAAAAGTCATTAGAACAATGAGTTAGGCTTCTTTTAAAATATGCCACAAATGCTGACTTTTTGTAGGCCCAGGGGTCGAAGGACCATCTGGGGATTAATACCGGTGTTGTGGTGGGCTTAACATATACTGTGGTTTCTATCCTTCTATTTACCAGAAAAATTTTTACGTCTAAATAATTAATTTTTTCATTATTTTCTAAAGTTATTTTAAGGTTAAGACCATATTGCTCTTTATAAAACTATTTACTAGGTCTAACGCCTTGCTTGCGTTCTTCCACATAACAAAAATGTCGTCAACATATCTATAATATAAAGCTGCATTAGATCTTATTAAGAAGTTCTAGTATATTTACTGTATAATCTGTAAATTAAATGATAATTTGTATGTAATTTATAATAATTAATATGTTAAACAATCTGAATAATCTAATAGCAAAACATGATTATAGTATTTCTAAAATTCCAGATTTGATTCTGGGCTAAATTGAATTATTTTTTCCAGAAAATTATTATTAGTAAACATATACTATTAATCAAAATTATATAATTATTAAATTATAGTTTAAATTAATTCATTTGCAATTTCAGTACAAGTATTTCATTGAAATTTCATGATACCCAGCAATTTGCTAAATAATAACAACAATTTCTTTATCTAAAATAAATGCTATTATATCTTCATTTAATTCATCTGTCATCTATATATAACCAAAATATCTCAAGATTTAAACAAATATTACAGTTATAAAGTGCACTATATCTGAATGTAAAAACACGAAATCACATAATGTTCATTAAGTAATGTAAAACCATGTTTTTACATTACTTAATGAACATATAAAAAGAAATTATTATTTAGACAAACTGCTGGGTAAGTATCATTATTTGTCATTTGAACAGAAACTAATTTATGGGATTCCTTAATAAATTAAATTTATTAAGAAATTTCAATGAAATGCTTGCACTAAAATTTTGAATGAAAAATAAGAAGAAAAATGTGAAATATTTCATATTTCTCCTCTTATTTTTATATTATTAGAGATCAAACATCGATTTTTCGGATTAATGGAATACTAGATCATTAGTGATCTAGCACTCCTTTAATCCATACAGAATTATCAGAGCAAAAAATCCCTTGCTACTGCTCGATTAATGCTAAAATGGAGCTAACTCCTTCTCTAAAAAAAAATCAAGTAATTTTATCTTAATTGATTATGAATTTACAAAATATATGAAATATGATATTAAATATATATGATATATCTTAGATGCAATATCTAAAAACTTTATAAGTGGCCCGATTCATTTGTTTATTATACACAATGCCATACCTAGAAATTTGGCCGCCTGTGTGCAACTGTTAGTTGGCCGCCCCTATTCAATCAATAAAACAAAAACTAGAAAATTAATAGTCATATTGTTCAACTTTAAATAATTTCATTTATTATTTTATCAGCAATAATACATAACAGTAATAATAGAACATCTTAGAAATTATCGATATTAATACAATACCTAACAGCCATAGCACAAATGAAGAACATCTTGGAAATTATAATAAATTACAAAATTTTCATTGCACGTAACTATAATATTAAATAAACTTCAAACTTCACTACATACAAAAATTTAATTAGATAACAAATAATAATTTCAAAAATAACATATTAATAGGAAAATACAACAATTTACAAGAAATAAGTTTGGTGGACTTCATTAAGAGCAAATTCCCATATAAGATGATGTAAATCAATTTCATCCAATAATTTATGCTTTATAGCTATAATTGATAAATTTGCTAGGCATTCTTTTTGCATTGTCGCTCTTAAATAGTTTTTGATTATCTTCAATTTGGAAAAAGAACATTGGCCAGATGCTACAGAAACAGGCAGAGTTAAAACAATCCTAAGTGCAACAAATAAATTAGGGAATGTGCCTCCAAGATTGTTTTTAAAAATATATTAAAGCACGTTATATGAATGTGAACCAATGTTTTCTGCTTTTGTGTGTGTCATTACTGATAGAATTTCATGAAATAAATCCTGTCCCTCAGTAATGGATCTTTGCACGTCAATTAATTTCGGATAAAGATCTTTGCACAATTCAAATATTTGCCTTGGCATAATATATTAATTTAGTTAATTATTTTGTAAATTGACATCAGAATTGATTTTTATTTTTTAATTTATCTTTTTCAAATGAATAGAATTTTCAAATTTACATATTAAAAGAAATAAATTTCCTTTTTCCTTTTATTGATTTTTAATTTTATTTTATATCTTGTTTTATGTTTTCGACATTCAGTTTGGCCACCCATGTGCGATGCATGCCTTGCACCTATGGCCGGCTCTGATTATTCAGTAGGTGATTGGTTAACGAACATAATCTGTTCAAAGAAAATGTTCATTATCCACATGTTCGTTAACTGATCATTGATTTACCATAGGTTTTTATGGGAATTTGATTAATTCATTTTGGAGACCCAAAAAAAATAAATAAATAATTATAAATTTCTTATTATGTTAAGACCCAAAAAAAAAAACAGTAAGAAATTATATAATTTTTTATTTATGTTGGACCCAAAAAAACATAAATAAAAAATATATAATTTCTTACTATGTTTATAACCAAAAAAATAAATAAATATATAATTTCTTACTACGTTTTTTATATGTTATAACAATAATATATATATACATAGTTTTGCATTTTCATCTATTATGTTTATTTTCCGTTAAAGATCTGTCCAATATCGATTGCTTTTCTCTCTTCTTCAGGATTTTTTGGAAGTGATTAATAGTATTGTCGTTGTAGAGATCCCCACCTCGCTCTTATCTTCTTTAATAAATCTTTGATTTGTTTTAAATTGTCTCTGAGTTCATTTTAATTGGAAAAAACTACTGTTCTCCCATCCTTACCCATATACAAACGCTCAAGGCCTAAGCCTGTCATTCCGTTAGGTTAGTTCAGCCGGCATATCCTCGTGAGATATTTTTATCTGGCCACAACTACTTATAGAGTTCATCACAGGCTGGCCAACATCCATGATGGGATCAACCAGATGGTTGAAGGATGAGGTTCAATGGGCTGGGCCTGGACTCCTGAAAAATTGGAGGAGTGGGACCCGGATCCTCCAGGATGGTAAGCCACAGCTTTACCACGTGGTCATCTGATTGTTCTATCATTCTGTCAGTCCGCGGGTCTTACAGTTTGTTCTGTGAAGTGTTTGTTATTTGAACATTAAAATATTTTGCGAAAGTGTTTGTTAACCGATCATCCACTGTATTTAACATATTTTGTAATCAAAGTAGAATCAAATTAAAAATCAAAATTTTTAGTAATATTACAGTATAATGAACTCTTATTCTTACCATATTTAATAAAATCACATATTTGATCCTGAATTATATCACACAAATTCTTTTTTAAATGCACAATTTTATAAATTTTCTAAGTAAAATACTGTGTAAGCAAAATATTCTTCTTTATTATAATTTTCTCCTCAAGATTTAAAACAAAAAAAAAATATGTTTTTTTCTGGACTTGATTTTTTATTATAATATATATCCACTAGCAATTATCAGAGAAATTTTAAAACAAAAATTTTTATTATTTTATATCTACAGACAAGCATTATTGAAATAGTGACTTAAAAATAGAAAAGTAAGCCCAAAGCTAACACGAACAAAGAAAATTTTATGCAACTGTTGGAACGGAAGCCAGTCAACACCTATCTGCCAGAAACACGGATCATTATCCCGGCTCATAATTCATAAATTTTCTGTATTTTATTTATTTTTTTATAGATAATGCTGCCATTGTCTATACTAAAAGCAATAAAAAAATATCTGTTAGCAAAAAATTGCTATTGTTTATATACGAGTAAACTGCGTTATAAATGTGTCGGGAAAAATACATTTTCTTTGCATCGTAATTTGTTTAAAAAAGAAAGCGTTTTTGTAAATGTAAAATGTAGTATTTTAAAATACTATGTGATAAACTGAAATTATTAAGCAGAAAATATATCGTAAATCTATACAATGTATACACTTAGTCGTATTAGAAATGTAAACAAGATGGTGGACTTCCATAGAGATATATTGTCATATAAATTATTTTATCTTAGAATTCAAATATGTGCCGCTTCCGCTATTTAGTTTTTTTTTTCTTATATTTGAACTAAGAAGATATTTTTATGTGAATTTTTAATAACATATTTATAATCTTTCTTTTTTGTACTGCAAATATCAAAAATAAAACAAAAAAGGAAGAAGGAATTAAGGGAGCTATAATACACATACAAATATATGCACAAAATCATTCTAAAGCATGTACACGTTTTTTCATTCTTAGATATAACCGAATAACGTCTATATTAGTATAATTCTAGCTAGTCCACTAGTGTAATAATTCGATTACAACGAGCCTCACGTTTCAAATAGATATATATATAACAAAAGTTGATTAAGTTTATATCAATCTATTGTGCTTTAAAGATATAGAAGGCATATAATTAGTAATTTAGAGATGTACTGATAAATTATTATTACGTGACCTCTGTTAGATGGCAAAATGGCTAATCCGGCAACCCTGGAACCTAGCGTGCCGGAAAATCGAGGTTCAACCTGTACTATATACAGGTAGGCCTCGATTAGCGCGAATAATTGGTTCCACGGATTTCTCACGCTAATCGAATTCGCACTAATCGAAGTATTAACTCTATGGAAAATATGGTAATTGGTTCTTGCTTTGTGAGATTCCGGCCATTAGCTAACTTCACAATGAATAACTCTTAAACAGTTAGTGTTAAGTTTATTGTAAATATTTATTTTCATATTTTACATCATTGTTCATCATCTAAATTAATAACTTACCAGGAATTGCGTCTCATATCATCATCAAACCAACCGCCAAATCAAAACTAAAATAGCGAATCGAAAGCGGAAGTTGAGCGCCGCCTGGCCGCCAATTCTGGGTCGAGAATTGAGTGAATAGGCCGATTTGCAATTAAGCATTGCAACTTTATTGAATCAGTAAATTAGTTCCAGATAGCATTAATAAGCGAAGTTAATGAACCAATGAGAAATTTTTAACAAGTTTTCTATTTGTTTATTAGCAGAATACGACACCAAAAGATAACAAAAACAAATTTTTTTCACAAGTTTTATTTTAAATAAAGAAATCAGATAATAAACAAAAGAAAATAAATAATATCGGTAGTACAGCAATATAATAGGCAAATAAATTTGTAAAGATATCCTTATTTAAAAAAATTTAACAAAGAATGCTTTTATGTCGCTCAATCACATCCATTTTTTGCTGTAGCGTAATCACTTCTCTTTTTTTCGTTTCCTGTTTTATCATCAAAAGTGTTCTTCCTTTTATCCATTTCGATACAGTACTTTTTAAAAAAGAAAATTCTGTACTATACTGTAGTAAAGCTAAATAATACTATACTGTAATCGATAGCAAACCTAAAAATAGAATGCGCAGTACAATAATGTTAAACAGTTAATGGAAAGAGTCCATCTTTCTGATGTTTCACCCCTTCAAAATCGTGTGACCGTTCTTGGACTGCTCCTCGTACGGTTTTACTAACCGAAAATTAACGGTAATTTGTTAATTGACATCATAAAAGGAGCTTTGTTAGTAAGACTGATCTGTTTTTACAACTCGCACTAATCGAATCTTTTCTCGCGCTAACCGAATAACGGTATCAATTTTTTAAGTTGCGCTAATCGAATTCGCGCTATTCGAAGTCGCGCTAATCGAGGCCTATCTGTATAACACAAAAATTGTCATTTAAATTTTTATAATACACTGAAATATTTAAATGGAGTAGAACATAAAGAAGAATTTAAAAAGAGATTGAATTTGAAAAATTTAGGTGGTCATTCCTTAATATCAAATATAGACACTTATTAATTTATAGAGCATTTAAGGCATATATGACAAGTGTTCTTTTAAAATAATTCAATAAATTAATTTTTTATTGAAAATTCTAATAAAAGAAATTAAAATGTATATGAAATAATTATTAGTCAATAAAGGAAACCAATCAAAATTAAATAAATTCTTTTTATTTAATTTTCAAAATACAGTTAAAATAATTATTATTAAGAATATGAAATAATTATTAGTCAATGAAGGAAACCAATCAAAATTAAATAAATTCTTTTTATTTAATTTTCAAAATACAGTTAAAATCTTCATCTGCTATCTGAAAAAAAAAATCATTTTGTCCTCTCAGCCTTCATAAATTTCATATTCATGACATGAAAACATTTCAGTTTTTGATATATTCAAAATGTGCTCTTTTTTATTGTTTTATTTAAGTCATCACTATAAAAAAGAAATAATAATAATAATGCATCTTTAAGATTTATAAACTAAATCAACAGTGATGGTATACCTCTGTTTCTCAAATAGACCAACATCCATTTTCGTGTCACATATGTGAAACTGACAAGTAACAAGAGGCTGAAATGCATTTTTTGAGATGGCAAATTAGATTTGAATTTTAGAGACCAAGAAAAATAATTAAGATTGATGAATCAATCACACAATCATTTCCATTATTTGATTTTATATTTTTTTTAAATTCAAAATTACTTGTTTCAGATTTATTGAAAATGATCAATACTACAGACTTAATAAGAGAAAAAAGATTCATATATTTTGGGGCAATATCTCATGTAAATATTATTCAAATGAATGAAATAAAGGAGTTTCTAGAAAACTGAGCTTATTGAAAATGATTGATAATCCTATCTGGCTGATCTTTCTATCGAAATGATATATGTCATTTAAATATTTTTAAATTTGAATGAAATTTGCATAACTTATTGGGATCCACTAGAGCAGGGGTTCTTAAACTTTTGATGACTTCAGAATGGATTGGATTGTCTAATATGGTCCCATACCCCCCTTCACTCACAAAAATGAGAAATAAACTTCAGAATGGATTGGATTGTCCAATCCATTCTGGATTGGATTGTCTAATATGGTCCCACCCCCCAATGGATTGGATTGTCTAATATGGTCCCATACCCCCCTTCACTCACAAAAATGAGAAATGATTAATATACAGTTACAACTATTTTACAATATTTTAAAATAAATACCAGTACCCAGAGATCAAGTCTCATACCCCAGCATTTGGTTTCCATACCCCAATTAAGAACCCCTGCACTAGAGTATCATGTATTGCTAAAAATGATCAAAATCAATTTGTTATTATTCAGTAGTAATAAATACCATATAACCAATTCAAAAATAAGCCATATACCAAACTCGAATATAAACAGATCTGTGTATAAGCTGACCCCTCCGACTTCAGAGTTTAAAAATCGGTAAAAATGCATAACCTGTGTATAAGCCTACCCCCAGACTTTAGCACTTAAAAATTCAATATATATTTGAAACCGATAAATTACGTGATTTTTGATTTTTAGTTACCAATATATTAATGCCATTTGCCAAAATAAATATTTTATTGAAACTTTAAATATATACATATAAAATAAATTTTATAATACAAACACCAATATGTAATTTAAAAAGTAAAATTTTACGTTACCCGAAGTGGTCGAGCGCATTGCGCCGACTCCAATCTGCATTTGTATAAGTGCATCAGATAGGTGATGCCGCGCTGCCTAATGCGCCACGACGCAGAAATCCTCGACAATAATCCAACTGAAGTCATCCAACACAACGCGCCTATATAAGATTCTTGGATTATTGTCAAGAATTTCTGTGTCGCGGCACATCAGGCAGCGACGCTGCCTAATGCGCCACGACGCAGAAATCCTTGACAATAATCCAACTGAAGTCATCCAACACAACGTGCCTATATAAGATTCTTGGATTATTGTCAAGAATTTCTGTGTCACGGCACATCAGGCAGCATGGCGTCGCTTATATGATGCACTTATACAAATGCAGGTTGGATTCAGCAGCGCGATGCGATCAAGCATATTGGGTAAAATAAAATTTTACTTTACTCCGAAGCAAGATTGATGTCGATGTATGATATTGTTGTTAGGGTGACGTCGTTTCAGAAAATATCAAGTTAACGAATAGTAGTAAATTTTGATAATTTACATAAAAATATTTTCTTTTTATTGTTGTTATTGAATAATTGTTTTCTTTTCTAAAAAAAGTTTCATATAAGTATCCCTCAGTAAAAATTCCATTGGAATTCGTCTACGTCACACTGCTCCCAAGAGACTGTTTGAAGTTTCATTTCCCCTTATATTGTATTTTGTCTAGTTGAGTTGAGTTATCGTATTCAAATCTTTGATCGTATTTTAATGAATTGATCATCCTAATGATGATGTCATCATTAGTGGATCATCGTTAGGATGATGTGTGCAACGTGATTTCAAGACGTTAAGTGTGCGATTTCGAAGTTTTGATTTTGCTTACGATGAACGTGTGCAAAGTGATTTCTAGACGTTAAGCGTGCGATTTTGAAGTTTTGATTTTGCTTACGATGAACTTTTTTGATAGAGTAGTTATTATTTTTCAGTACAGATTTTAAATAATTAGAATAGAAACATAGAATAGAATAGAAGAATAGAATAGAAAATACTTGTCGTTAAAATAATTCCTCTCATATTCCAAAACTGTTTCATGATCATTCGGGTCCTCTTCCAACTCTTTATGAATTGAGCTGGATATAATCTTTTCAGTTAAATCACTGGCTGTACAATTTTCATATTCATGATGGACAAGATTGTTGTCAAAATTTGTAAAATCTTCAGTTAAA
>AYEL01062829.1:0-10538 GCA_000484575.1 Olivierus martensii
AAAAAAAACATTACGTCACGTATGATATAAAACTATTACCAGATTTTACTTAATCACAATACGAGGGCACCATTGGAAAATACGTTTTTATTAAATGTAAACCTATAGTTATATATGAAAAGCCTACAGAAAAAATGTTATCAAAAGGGAATAAATCCTTCTTCTGACAAAAATAATTTCGTTGGAAAACGGCATTTAGGCTTATTCAAGGAGGTGACTGACCGAATTTGTTTACCTCAAAGTCTAGTGCGTGTTCGCCAATGTAACACAATTAAACAAGTTAATTTCCTTGTAAGAGTAAATCTCTTTGTTTTCTTTTTTTTGAAAGGAAATTTATCAAATTATATGCATATATTTTATCACTCTTTTTTAAATGAATATATTTAAGTACACTTTGACTATGGAAGACGAAATCTGGCAGCAAATAAGAGAGAGTTTAGAGAAAACATGGCAGTTGGGATCGAAATGTAAACAAAGTGATTCGTTTAGGTGCTCGGCTATCATAATAAAAACATTAAACAATATTGTAATAAATTTAAAGCATACAGAGACGAAATTTGTCCTAAAGGTTCAGATTCTAAATTTAATTAGGACTATCGGCCTTCTTTACAATATCGGAGTTCCTAGAATCAGCTGTTTGCATTAGCTAGTGGCCAAATAGCTACCGCCTGTTTGTAAGCGGTAGCCAAATTGGAAATTCTGGTAGCAATTGGCTACTGGGTTTGTCGAGCCCTGTTGAGGTGATCTTAAGTCAAGGACTATCTATATTTGTTAAATGTAAAACAAATTTTAAAAAATTCTGTAAAATTTTATTTACTACTAGTATAAAAGCCTGTCTACAACAGGAATAGATGAGCCATATCTCTTCAAGCAATTCAAATATTTATAGCTGTATCTTTTTTTCTTAACAAATGGCAATATTTTTCAATCTGTTGATTACTAAGTAGGCAAATTGAGACCTTGCAATAGGCTGCTTACATCAAAGAATGGCACTGTTCAGAATGGCAACTGAAAGTATAAGCTCAGACCATCAAATACTTTCTAAGGATGGGACCTGATTCAAGTCCAGATCTTCTGGATGGAAAGCCATAGTGTTTCCAGATATAGATAGTTCTCAACTTATGATATTCTGATCTTACACTGATTTTTACATGACTATTGAAACTTGACTATTTTAAATATAAGTTCATTAAACACAAGCACTTTAGCAGTTAGAAACACATAAGTACTTTAATATAAACATAAAAAACACTTTCGGTATCACTAATACCATCTTCAGTTTACATGGAACAAAAACAGATAGAATACAATTTGAGTTTTACATTTTAAATTACGTCAAATAGAATAATTTTCATACACTACAGAAACTAATAACTTTAACATGAAATTAATGCTTTTAAAAAATTAACATCATATATTATAAAGTCTTTTAATAATCCTGTCGGACCTAAAATATCATAATAAAGTAATTCAAGAGTAATAATAATAGCCATAATTTAGGAGTGGTGATTTTCCACTGCGTACTTCCATGCATTGCTGACCTCGTCTGCTCTTTTTATATTAATCACATTATTTTCTTTGCAGGATTTCAGTATTTCGATTTTCTCATTTATCACTAGGTCTCTTTTGTTGCTAACACTCTTAATAATTTTTGCTTCATTCCAAATAACGTTAATGTCTTTTTGGTACACTCTCTGCGCTAGAGCTATAGCAAGTTTACCATTAGAAATGTTCTCTTTGTGTTCAGCCACTCTCTCTTTAAAGTTTCGGGCAGTGGTGCCAATATATACTTCCTCTCTACTATCTTCTATGTTATGGACTGGGATTTTATATATACCAGATTTATAATCATTACTATATTTTTGTTTTTCGTTTCGAAGTAAACTAAAAATAGTTGGCAGCCTCGTATATGTGCATTTACTGTTGGTATTTTTCAGCACTCTCCTTATTGTTTTGTTCTTGTGTAGTCGGAATGGCACAGGGAGATGGTTTTCATCAGTTGACGACTTGTTATTCTGTGTAACTCCAGTTTGTTGGGTAGTTCTATTACTATTCTCATATTTTACCCTTTGTTCTCTATAAATCTTTTCCTCTCTATTTTCTTCTATGTTATGGACTGGAATTTTATATACACCAGATTTATAGTCATTACTATATTTTTGTTTTTTGTTTCGAAGTACACTAAAAATAGTTGGCGGCCTCGTATATGTGCACTTACTGTTGGTATTTTTCAGCACTCGCTTTATTGTTTTGTTCTTGTGTAGTCGGAATGGCACAGGAGATGGTTTTCATCAGTTGACGACTTGTTATTCTGTGTAACTCTGGTTTGTTAGGTAGTTCTATTACTATTTTCATATTTTACCCTTTGTTCTCTATAAATCTTTTCCATGAATTTCATATTATATCCGTGTTTCCTGCCCCAGAAATATATTCTTTCTAGTTCTTGCTTTCTGTAAAAGTCATTAGAACAAGAGTTAGGCTTCTTTTGAAACATGCCACAAATGCTGACTTTTTGTAGGCCCAGGGGTCGAAGAACCACCTGGGGATTAACACCGGTGTTGTGGTGGGCTTAACATATACTGTGGTTTCTATCCTTCTATTTATCAGAAAAATTTTTACGTCTAAATAATTAATTTCTTCATTATTTTCTAAAGTTATTTTAAGGTTAAGACCATATTGTTCTTTATAAAACTATTCACTAGGTCTAATGCCTTGCTTGTGTTCTTCCACATAACAAAAATGTCATCAACATATCTATAATATAAAGCTGCATTAGATCTTATTAAGTTATGGATCTGTCCCTCCACCTCCCTTACTACGATTTCTGCTAGGATCCCAGCAATTGGGCTTCCGATAGGGACTCCTTTAACTTGATGATAGTAGAGGCCTTTTTGTGAAGAATGAGTTGTGGCATATTAAGTGTGCGAGTTCTCTTAGTATTTCGGGGTCTAACTCATCATCTTGAGTGTGTTCTAAGATGAATCGATAGAATAGCAAGCATGTGGCATTCAGATTAAGGGAGGGATAGAGGGACTCGAAGTCAGTACTGACATCGTTTCATTCCCTGTCGGTGTATAATCATTTAGATGCTTCAGAAAATCCTGTGTTGATTTAACTTGGTACTCATACCCCTTTAATTTAACTAGACACCAGCTAGCCAGTTGTTTTTCTATGTTGTATGTCGGCGAGCGCATTTTTTCTACTATTGGTCTAGCTATAACTGGGTCTTTATGGGTTTTGATATAAGTGAACAATCTGGGGCAGGCTGGGTTGGTCACTTTTTTCTTATTAACAAACTGGGGTAATTTTTTCTTTTTGAGGAGTCTGTTAACTTTACAGCTTAAACTTTCTGTAGGGTTCTTTTGTAGCAGTATTGCACCGGAATCTAAGATGTATTGTTGCAAGAATGAATCATATGTTTCGGTTTTTAGTATAGCGAGTTTTTTCGATTTGTCTTCCCTAGTGATTGTGATGTGATGATCGTTGATCCACTTAAGGGTTTTTTTAACAATGCCGTCTTTCTGACTTGGCAAACATTCTACATTCTTAGTATTTTGGTACTGTTTTCTGTTATGCTTGCTTACGAACTCCCACTGCATTCTTTCAGCATCTAATACATTGACTGGTTCTAAAAACCTTTCTAGGACTGGTATATCGTCTATTAGGCATGGGTTGTCGAACAGTGAACATGTGGGGCCTTTCTGGAGTAACTCACTAGCAAACAGCGGAATTTGTACATCATCTAAAATTGTGCAACATCCTTTAACGGAAACATACGTTCAGGTTGAGGTCTAAGCTGCTTTTTAAAAATCCATTTTAGCTTTTTAATATGTAATTTTCTTAACCCGTTTTTAAATGTAATCATTTTAAAGTCAGCTATGCACGGTGCCAGAGATGCATTTATCATAGAGCCAAGGGAATCATAATGGTTGTAAGATCACTTTTAGTTTAAAGAATCTTCTCTTAGCCTCCATTATTGCGCTTTTAAGACAGACTATCTTAGTATTAAATAGTGCCTTCTTGGAACGAATTGGGAGAGTAATCCTGTGGAAAGACATCGGAAATACGTTGTTGGTCTGACATTCTTTTAGGAAGATCCACGTTTCTTTCGCTTTAATAAGCTTCTTTTTGAACTTCATATACTTCTTAAATTGTTTCATTACTTTACTGCCAGCTCCGCAGTCTAAATTAAATATACTAGAACTTCTAAAAACTGCTATTCCTTAAATAAATATAAGTTCATTTAACACAAGCACTTTAGCAGTTAGAAACACATAAATACTTTAATATAAACATAAAAAACGCTTTCGGTTAAAACTATAAAAAGTTCTAGTATATTTAATTTAGACTGCGGAGCCAGCAGTAAATTAGTATATTTAACTTGACTATTTTTATAGTATATTGGCTAATAATACTTTTTTGTTTTACTAAAAATGTAGTAAAGCAATCACTTACCACTTTGGAGATCTGGGTTCAATTCCAAATTATTTTAATCTCAGAGCCAAGTTTTAATTCCAGATGATATATCATCTTAAAGGATTCATTATTCCACTGTTTATTATTAATACTAAAATTATTACCATTATGAATAATAATTTTTGACTTATGATGGAGTTATCAAAATATAACTGATAATAGAAGCTGAGAACAATCTATAATTAATTTGGCCATCACCACCACCATCAAATACCTATGAAGTCTTAAAATTGAAATCATCTGTTAACTGTACTTAAACAAATGTTAATTTGTATCAGTGTCATTTATTAATCAAAATTAACAAACATCATTGGTAAGTTCGTTAGTTTTCTGTGTGTAACTTTTTGGATATTTTTCTGCACATATTTTCTTTCTTGTTAGGTTAAACTAGAATCACAAAAAAATTGACCATTTATAGTTAAAATTAATGGTTGAACTGATAAGCTGCTAGCATAGAAATTTATTCTGAATTTCAGCATAAAATCTATTCATGAGAACCAATACTATATTTATTGAAAAATGAAATAATGTTTAGGGGACATTCAAATATTATGTAAGTAATTTAAGGGAAAGAAAGGGTAAAGAAATCTTATAATTTCTTACGTGAGGGATGCAGGAATTGCTTCAATGCTTGCATAAGATTTAACAAATTTTAAAGTATAATTCACATACTTGAACTATTTGTACAATATGTATGCAATACATTATGAATTTATTATGTTTTATATTTTTCAATTATATTTATTGTTGCCTTTAACATTAAAAATCCTAAATGTTAACAATTACAAATTTGTAAAATGTTAGATACAGTACTTCTATATTTTTAAATTGCAGAAATGTGGGATAAGAAAATAAAATCTTAAGGTAATTCAGGAGGAAGATCAATAAATTGCTTACAATGGCTTAGGCTTACATAGGGAGGGATAGGTCTAAAAGTGACCAAAAATATGCTTAAGTAATACTGCACTTGAATGCTCTCTTATAAAAATATTATAAATTCTGAAATTTTGCAATAATTTCTAAAACTTTTAATACTATTTCAATAAAGTTTTACAAATTTGATGTACAACTAATTTTTTTCAATTATAATAATGAAATAAGAACTTTAAAACCATCCTGCTACACTCACAAAATGCACACAAAAAAACAAAGCTCTAAACAGGATAAATACCCTGTTTAGAGCTTTGTTTTTTGTGTGAATAATGAAATATTTGATATACAGTACTGTATAATATGAAGTGAAATACTGTACAGTATTTCACTTCATATTATACAGCAGGGATTCCCCAGGGGGTCGGTATCGACCCCCTGGGGTCAATGAAATTTTAAAGGGGGTCAATATGATCAAGGGGTCTATTGGGAGTCAATAGCCAAATATGCACCGGCAATTGATCGGTATGATCAAGATCTCATTTATTACAAAAAAATTTATTAATAAAATTGATAATTAATTGTTTATTGATATAAAGCTATAAAATGTAGTAAGGAAGAAATGATATGAAATAAATATACGGGAAAAAATAACTAAAATTATTTAATATATTTTAAAAACCAATAATATTTTTTTAAAATATATTAATATTTAATTTGCGATTGTCCGTTATTGAAAAGGATTGCATTTCCTCAGAAGATATATTGTTATATGTAAGCCACTTGCAAAATTGAAAAGAAGATTTTATTTTAATGTTTGCTTCCAAGACATTGAAAATTTGAATGTGCCAGCATAGATCATAGAACCGCTGCACTAAAATGATATATCTGATGTTAATATTATGATACAAGAAGAGTTGATTGCATTGAAGGAGGATGCTCGAGCACAAGTCTTATTTGAAACACATGGGTATGCTAAGTTTTGGAATTTAAAAGTCATCCGAGAGAAATATCCCCAAATAAAAATTGTTACCGAACCAGCATTATTGACTTTTCCCTCTTCTTACCTAGTGGAATGGCTTTAGTAAGTCAATAATTTACTACGAAAAACAAGAAATAGGTTGAATGTTTTTTAACAAAGTGATTTAAGAATTAAGTTAAGTAATTTTATGCCAAATATTAAAAAAATTGATCGATACATCAAGTTGCAGCCATCACATTAATTAATATCGAGCTTTTGTGCAATTGGAATCTGTGATTTTGTTTCTGGAATCTTGTTTATACAGTATTTGTAAAATTAAAAAATGATAATAATACAAAAAATAATAAAGCATAAATCTAATAAACCATTTTTTCAAATCTTTTGTCCATATTCTTAGTCTAATTGTTATTTTTAAGTTATTTATGTACAATTATTTGTATTATAATTATGTTATATGCTGTATATTATAGAGAAAAATATAAGGGGGTCGATGAAGAAAACCATTCTTTTAAAAGGGGTCGATGCAATGAAAAAAGTTGGGAATCCCTGGCCCTGGTATACAGTATTTAAATGTGTGTAGACTGTTTTATTTGCAATTCCAAAAGAATAATATGAGTTGCATCAATAACAGCTTAATTTTATTTTTTTTTCACATGTAAAACAATATATTTTATTCAAAAAATTAATCTGTTAAATATTTATTAAAATTATATATAAATGCATTATGATGAAGAGGAAAATTTAACCTGTTGTGAGTTATTGACATGATATGATGTTCAATATCATTTATCATCAGATACAATGGCAGGGACAAATCAGTGAAATTTTAAACTGCAATTTTTTTGGGTTTTAAATCCCATTAATGCAACTTTTGCAGTTTATTTATGTTTCTTATTGAAAATACTAATCTATGATGATGGTTCCTATAATCTTTGGCCAAAATTTTTTATTTTACAAAGTTTTTATGAAAATTTCTTTAATTCAATATTTTCTGAAAAATTAGCTTTCTTCTTCCCTTCTTTTTCCATATTATATATTACTGTATGTATATTGTTCCAATTATATGTAAAATGAAGTTAATTTCTGAAATTTTTTGTAAAAATTAATTTTTAATAGGATGAATTATAAAATCTTAAAAAATATTATAGATAATGCCAAAATAATGCTTAATTCTATTAAAATAGGTAATATTAGATGAATTATAAAATCTTAAAATTTTAAAAAATATTATAGATAATGCCAAAATAATGCTTAATTCTATTAAAATAGGTAATATTTTTTATTATTGATTTTTTAGCTTCATTTTCATTGTATTTTTGTCAAAAAACAAGAAAATACTAATATAAACAAAGATCCACCATTAAAAGGGATGTGGTCCTTTATTATTTTACTATTGCCACTCTTTTCCCATGCTTTTCTTCTAAGCCTATTATTACGATCCAAGAAGCGTGGTATTGAAATTAATGTGAGAGTCAACCATAGGAGATCCAGTAAAGCAAAGTAAAAATTATTATTACTGTTTATGAGAGGAGATGATTTCTACGTGTGTTTGTTTTTTGTATAAATTCTAAAATTTATTAAATATTAAAATAAAAATTACTGAAATGAAGAAAAAATATGTCAATAAGTATAAATGAAAGGAGGAGTACCATAATACATTAATTATATTGCTAATAATTTAAAAAATTGGAATATGATTTTCAGAAAAATTACAGGGGGCACACACTCTGGTGCCCTTATCTTGAATCTGAATATGATTTCAGATTTAGTGAAAATGAATGATGTAAGGTGTAATAAGAGAAAAGATATTCACATTATATAAGATAGTGCAAATCTTTAGAACAAACAACTGCTTATACTAGATATAATAATTGGTAAAAACAGCACTCAATAGCAGCAAAGTTTATAATATTTATTAAACATAAAAATGCTAACATTTTCGGCTATATTGCCATCATCAGACACATTCTAAAACACATTCTACAAAAAGAATAAGCTGTTTCCTTGACAACGTCTTACAAAGTAAAAAAAACAATGATGTTATTTACATAAGATAGTGCTCCAAAATATATTATTCAATCTGAATGAAATATGAGTAAAATATTGGGACTCTCTAGAAAATCAATCCTATTGAAAATGATCAATATTTAATCATATCTGGCTGGATCATGTTTACTCAATGGCATACACAGAATCTTTAGTACCTGGGGTGGCATTTTTTGCCCCCCCTCTCTCCTTCCAAAAACACATCTGTTTTAACTTTCAACACATGTTTTATTTTATATTTTGCAGCACTTAACATTTATTAAACATTCAATAAAATTTGCACATTTTGATTTGAATCTGAATTAATTATCTACATAATGTATATATATATATATCATATTTAGCACCAAATTAAAAAAAATTATTTATGAATATCAATAATATTAAATAATTTTTAAGAAGTGAAAATGATATAAAAATTTTTATACAAATATTTGGTGAATAGTAATGATATTCCATGTTCTTGACCCCCCATTCAGCTTGGTGCCAGGGGTGGACCACCCCTCTCATCTCCTTCTGCATACAAAGTGCTTACCAAATTGATATAACGTTTTTGCAGACAAACATCTAATTTAATCTGGAGTGATATCCAGATGTAACTTAATATCATTTTTTAAAAGCTTTTTAGGTATGAAGACAATATTAGTTTTCATATTTAAAGGCTGAAAAGTGTTGATTTATACTATTAGTTTCTATAGAAAAATGAAATTCAATTTATGTTATTTTCAAGTTACTTTATGTAATTTATCCTCTCGCAAATCACATAACTCAAATGACCAATATATTTTGTAATATAATGTATTGCACATATACTAAACATAAAAATTAAAAACCAATCAAATGTTTGATAAAAAATTTATATTTGGAGAATTTTTTAAATAATTAAAAATTTCAAATTTTATTTAGTAAATATATTTATCTTCTAAACCAGCCATTCTCAACCTGCGGCCCACCGAGCTTTTACGTGCAGTCCAAAACACACAGTCATGAATTTAATGAAAGCGCGGAATTCTTCTCCCACATGAAAAAAAAAATTCTGATATTAAAATTTTTTTTTTTTAAATCTGGAAAAATTAGAATTTTCCTAATTTGCTAGGTCCTTCCTGATGCACTCATAAAATTTTACAGGTCATAGGTCAGTTTGGAAAACACTGACCTATGGGCTATGGCATTCACGAATTCAGAAGTCGAGAGATTTTTATAGGCAATTTTTTAGAAGTCAGATTTTTTTCACATGATGCCAACAGGTTGGTGATTGCTGATATAGCGTGTTGCAGCCCGCTTAATGTAGCAAACAAATGTATGTCGCCCGGGGAAAAAAATTTTGAGAACCGCTGTTCTAAACTAATACATTAAAGTGAAGTGGAAAAGTAGCTGATTTAGCCAGAATGGGATACAAAACTACTTTAAAAAAAAAAAAAACTTTTTTTTTGGTAAATTATTTAGTAATTGATGAAAAATTCCTTTTGTGTGTTTTGCCAGCCCTCATCAGTGTCAGAAAAGTAGTCTATTATAAAAAACCACAGATTAAAAACTCATCTGATTTATAAAATATTTAAATAACAGTTTTTTTATACCAAGATATGTACATTATATAATTTACAGGTGGTATTTTTAGATATTCTTAAAAGAACAAATGGTGCATAAATTAAAGCAGCAAGTATGAGATAGAAAAAACCTACTGGAACAATACAATTATGATATTTGGACTTTAGGAGAGAGTTTATGACAAGAAGTGTTAGAACAATTCTTTCCTGGACTTAGGATAATACATCATAGGAAGATCTCTGCTAGGAAAAAGAATGCAGAGTGATGTATAAATTACACAGTCAATAAATTATACCATGTTATTTATTTCAATTCCTTCACTAATGTTGTTGATTTGTTTTGTATTTACAATTTCTGTAGGTTTTTTTTTAATTTTCTTTTGTATGTACAGGTAGGCCTCAATTAGTGCGAATAATTGGTTCTACGAATTTCTCGCACTATTCGAAGTATTAACTCTATGTAAAATATGGTAATTGGTTCTTGCTTTGTGAGATTCTGGCCATTAGCCAACCATCATGATGAATAACCACAATACTAACTTAACACTAACTGTTTAAGAAATATTTATTTTCATCTTTTATATCGTTGTTCATCATCTAAATTAATAACTTACCAG
>AYEL01062830.1:0-22337 GCA_000484575.1 Olivierus martensii
AGTACAGAATTTTCTCTTTTAAAAAGTATCGAAATGGATAAAAGGAAGAACACTTTTGACGATAAAACAAGAGGTTAGTGATTAGGCTACAGCAAAAAATGGATGTGATTGAGCAACATAAAAGTGGTCACGCTAATTCTAAGATTGTTCTGTGTGAAGTATAATGGATTTATTTTTTAATATAAACTGCATTTATTGATGGAATAATATAGATAAATGAGAGAGTTAATATTAAGTAATTAATATATTTTAATATTAAATATTTTATATTAACTATTAGTAGTTAATATAAAATATTAACCATCTCATCCAATTCACCTGTTTAAAAATTCCTAATTTAAAAAATTTTGGACAATCACACCCCAATGTGGAAGTGCTCTGTCTTGTTGCCCACATAATTTTTGGATGCATATGGGAAATTTGGGGGAGAGCAAAATTCTGAATCATAATGCCTAAATAAATTTCTTTTGTCACTGTTGGCTCATGGAAAAAGAAGAGGTCTATTACACAATCAGCCATTAATCCACACCACACATTCACTTTAGGACTGGACCCTGATATGTTCAATGATGTGAGGTGGGTTTTCAGAACCCCATATTTTGCTATTGTGTCAGTTTACTTTTCCAGAAACATGAAAAGCTGCTTCAACTGTAAACACAATGTTTCATAGGAAATCACTATCTTCCTCTAGATAATTCAGCATATCCGTTGAAAAGTTATGACGACGAGACTTATTTGTAAACTCACTTGTAAACTCTGCAATATCTTGTACACTTGTAAACTCTGCAATATCTGTACTTTGTATGCAAAAAGCCAAAATTTCTTTATGAAGCACTAGATGCATACAGCCAATGGAACTCATAATTGCCTTGCGGCAGTGCATACCAACTTCATTGGGCTATGAAAAAAGGCTTCAAGAATTCTTTCAAAATTGTTGTGACACGTGATTGATCTTCTACACTTTTCTTGATCGTCAAGAGCATTTCCCATTTCCAAAAACTTATGCCAAGCTAGAATGCTGTTCTGACTTGGAGGATCTTTCCTAAGTTGTGGGCAGAAATTGCATTGCTCTTGCATCGCAGATTTTGTTTAAAAATATCCGCCAACACATATTGCTTTCTCTGATGGAATAGCCATTTTTCAACTATCGCTTCAATGCAGCAAGTGGCATCATCTGTTGAATGTGTTTGAAAATGAAATAAAAACTTTAATATATCAGCTAACAAATCTGTGCATTTCAAGTTCCTATCTTATGTATGTTTTTTATATAAATTTTTAAAATGTGACAAAGTTTTTGAGACACACTGTATATCTTAAAGCATTTTTGTATTCTTTAAAATGGGTGGCAAATTTCTTTTGATTTCTCCTATATAGATGTTTGAATTTTACATGTACATGTTATTTATAAATAACATCTGCTTTATTGTAGATATTATTGGAACACTTTAGGTTTCTAGTATGGGTCAACCATTTAATTGTATTGTTAAGATGGGGACAATTCATATATTGTATGATTTTATCACATCTTGTAATTTTAAAGATATTTTTAGTATAAGGGACTTTGATGTATTTAATTTCATTATTAATTTTAATGTTATATTTTTTTGTTATTGTAATTTTCTTCCCATTTAATTCATGAGTATTTTTGGGAAATTATTTAGAATCATTTTATTTTTTAGTTATGTTTTTCTATTTCTTGTTGTTATAGATTCTTCATTCATGTTAGTATTTTAGTATATTCCATAATAAAAATGTACTTTTTAATTTAATGGGGTAAAAACTATTAAAATTAAGTGTTTTTGAGTATTACAATTTTACTTCATATTTTTTAAATTCAAAGTTATTTGTATTTCTAGTCATGGTGATATCCAGGAATAGTAAGTGTCTCTCTAAGTTTTGCTTGTTAGTATAGTTCTTTACAGAATTTAATAAACAGTATTCACAAAATAAACAGTGTATAAATCTTTTATTTTTTCTTTTTTGGTATTATATATGATATCATCATCATCTATGTAACAGTTGATGAACTGTATGCATTTAATATTGGATATTTTTAGTATCAGTGTCAATCATGACATTCCCAGATGTTGTGCGCTAATTTTTAAATTTTCCTTCAGAATATTTAGATAACCAAATCTGTTCAATAAATACAAGTTTAACTATCCCATTTGCAGACATGCAGCCCCATACCATAACACTTCCACCACCGTGTTTCACCGTTGCTTGCATGTTCTTTTCTTCTATGGGCCGACGCAAACCATTATACTGCCATCAGAAGAGTGAATGTTAAATTTACTCTTATTGCTGAAAATTGCTTTGTTCCATCATGTTATATCCTTTTCAACATGCTCTTTTGCAAACAGCAAGCATTTTCTTCTATTAGTATTGCTTATGTAGGGCTTCTTCCTAGCCACACGTCCATGATATTGTGCCCTATGAAGTACTCACCTGATGGTTTCAGGGTGAACTCTCTTTCCCATATCGTCTTCAAACTGAGCTGCAATTTTTGTGGTGCTAACTCTGGGATCCTTTTTTACTTTCCTAACAATATGGTTTTCTTCCCTTTCGGAAAGAGCCTTGGGACATCCAGATTGTTGATGCAAATAAAGTCTACCTTCATCTCTAAATCTCTTGACAATATTCCACACGGTGGTTTTTTTCATTTGCAGCATAGAGGCTATTTGTTGACAACTTCTTTTGCATGATGAAAAACCACCAACTTTCGTTGTTCCAGAGTCATACTCTTACCTCGCTGCCCCATTACATGTCTGTATGCAAATGAGATAGCAATACGCGTCTGCATGCAAATAAGATAGCAATTATGCTATTTTTTCATTTCATAGCATATAATTCCTCTCTGTATTATAAACCTAACAATACTCTTATAGCATTTTTTAATTTACATCACAGATTCCATTTGTATAGATCCTTTTAAATTCTTCACCATGTGCAGCTTGTTTATTAATTGTAAGATCAAATGACAAACAATTGACAGTTCATTCTGCCATTGTAACATGTATAAGCCTTTGCTTGTCAGTATTATAGCTGAGGAAGATCTCATGAGTAGATTGAAAATATTTCTGTAATAAAATTTTTTCCTTGATCAATGATGTTTTATATATACAGGCGTCCCTCGCCTTTCGCACATTCGACTTTTGCACAATTCGCTATTTCGCACATTTTTAAAAATTGAAATATATGTTACGCCCAAACACCGAAATCGCACAATGATAAAAAGAAACAGCCACAACGCATTGTGGTCAAACGACCAAACACCAAAACTCAACATTATTTTGCTTTGTGGCCATAGAGAGGCAACCACAATGTGTTGTGGGCAACACTGCCAAAACCAATACATGTTCTGAGCATTTTGAAACAACCACAGACTGTTCTGAAACAGATCAGGGTATGTGTTTGTAGTAGTGCACTCCATGTTACTAATTATAGCAGAATTCCGCTACTGGTAATGGAATTTTAACCATTTAGCAGTATATTGGCAATGACAACTAATTTACATTTTGGACATTTGGACACAGGACTTCAATTATATGTATTTTTACAATATTTTTATTTTTTAAATCATAAAATGAAGTCAGTCTTGTAAATGATTGACTACAGCACAGATTAAAGTGAAAAACTTGATTTATTAAATCATATTCACATTCCACAATATCCTTGTCTACTAAATATAAATATTTACTTTATTATTTCCTTTTTTTGTAACGTAAATACTAAAAATGTGTTCAAACTGCTAGCTGTTCCAATATTTTTGAGAGCCACTGTAAGTTCTTTACATTAAAAATATCTTTGGAAAATTATAAGATGTAATAAAAACCATGCAATACAAACAAACAAATCAATCCCACTCTTAACAATACAATTAAATGGTTAACTCACACTAGAACCTAAAATGCTCTAACAACATCTACAAATGTATAGGAAAAACAAAAAAAAATTTGTCACCCATTTTAAAGAATACAAAAATGCTTTCAGATTAAAATATATTAACTCTCATTTATCTATATTGTTTCACTAATAAATGCAGCTTAAATAAAAAAATAAATCCTTTATTTATTTTTTTATTTATCCAGAACAAAATACATACAAAGGAAAATTCAAAAAACACCCAGAAATTGTAAATACAAAACAAAACAACAACATTAGCAAAGGAATTGCAATTAATAATGTGACATAAATTGTTGACCATGTAATCCACCAGTAAGTTTAACTTATGCACCATTTGATCTTTTATGGATTATCACAGTTTCAACTGTAAATGATGTATTGCACTTATCTTACCAGGGGAGTGCCAACATGGCTCCCTCCAATTTAGCCAATTTTTTATATGTTGTAATACTACCCTCTCATAAACCCATGGTAAAGTAATACAATGCAACTCTCAAGCATTCCCGAAAAAAAGGGGTTTAAAGTTTTCTTTGTTGTTTATATATAGAATATTAATAATTTAATAAGTGCACTGTAGTGCAATGGGTTTGCCTTTCGATTACATAAGGTATCAGCGGAAGGATGCAGGTTTGAATCTTTTTTTTTTAAATTTTTTAAAATCAAAAATGAAATGGATTATTGTACAATGTACTTTTATTAATGAAAAATTACTATATTGTAATTATTTAATTTTTTTTGCTGTGCCCTTTAAACATTTCTATCAAAAATATTAAATGCACATATAAAGGAATGTTATTAATAAACAAACTTTTTTACACAAAATATTTATTTTAATTAACAAAATCAGATTATATTATTATTGATCACTGGGATCCTCCTTGATCTCTATGGCTGATGTGTCATTCAGATGATACACATCATAAAAGCATCCAAAACAAAATGTTGTTTTACAATTCATGAATTTATGAACCCTACATTTCTACAAGCATACGATGTTTTTCATTATTGAGGTAGAGAAACATATTTTATTGATATTTAAAAATAAAGGTCTGTCTTCAAGCAACTTTGACGCAAATCATGCATACAGAACATCGATAATACAGAATCACCAGTTGAGATACAGGGGGCATTTAATTGGTGTAACAATAGCAAATATCCATTAATAAATGAATGAATTGTAAAACAATATTCTATTTTGGATGCTTTTATGATGAGTATCACCAGAATAGATGCACATCAGCCATAGAAATCAAGATGGTTCCTGATGAAGAATAATAATATAATATGTATTTGTTAATTAAAATAAATATTTTGTGTAAAAAAGTTTGTTTATTAATTACATTCCTTTAAATGTGTATTTAATATCTGTGATAGAAATGTTTAAAGGGCACAGCAAAAAAATTAAATAATTACAAAATAGCAATTTCTCATAATAAAAGTACATTGTACAATAATCCATTTCATTTTTGATTTAAAAAAATTTAAAAAAAAGATTCGAACCCGCATCCTTTCGCTGATACCTTATGTAATCGAATGGCAAAAGTATCGGACTATGGCGGCACTTGTTAAATTATTAATATTAATCTGTATATAAACAACATAGAAAACTTTAAACCCCTTTTTTGGGAATGCTTGAGAAGTTGTCATATTACTTTACCATGGGTTTGTGGGAAGGTAGTACAACAACATAAATAAAAATTGGCAAAATTAGAGGGCCATGGTTGGCACTCCCCTGGTTAGTATAAAAAATTGTTGTAAAGGTAAAATATCTTGATGTTCAAATATTTTGTAAAACAGATTGATTTTTTCAATCCATGATTTTTTTATAATAAATTATTCTTCTGAAACTGATGAGGGAGGCAAACACTTGAAATGCATCTTAAAGTTGATTGTATCCATTCCATTTAAATCAGCTATGCTTCCACTTCATCTTAACTTATTAGTTTAAGAGAGAAATATACCTATTTTAAAGCAGAACCATCCAATTGTTTTTATTTAGTAAGTTAGGCAATATGATTACATAAGTTAATATTGATTTTTTCTATGATAGATAATAAAATCTTTTAGAATAAAACATTCTATAAATTATTTAATTACACTGCTAATTGGCTAGTTGTAATTAAACATTCAATAAAAAAAAGCATTATATAGATCATTAAATTATAATTTAATGATCTATATAATGCTTCTTTTCAATTATAATTTAATCTGAATTGTAAAAATTTGTAGTCTAAAATGTATGCTTATATAAATTTTAAATATTTTCTCTTTGTATAGTATAAAATTTCCTCTAAAAAGTATATCATTTATTATTTTTTCAATAATTTTGTGTGCTATTTAATTGAATGCCACAAAGTTATAATATATTAGAATAATTACAGTAATTTAAAAGTCTGATTTAAATTAATTTTTAATTTTTTTTTTAACTTAAAACTTACTGGTTGGCCTTCTTTTGGCATTTGGACCATTTGATGTTTGGAAGGAGTTACTCTGATTTGTTTCCCTAAAACTTTCACTTTATCCAGGTGTGTCATAGCTGTATAGGATAAAAAAAACCTTTAAAATTTAAATAATTCAGAAAGAATAAAATAGAATGTTATTTTAAACAGATTAATACACTACATTTCAAGGATATTATTAATCTAACTGAACTTAATACTGGTCAAACCCAGTTTGTGTATCCACAATTTTAATAAACAAATATAATTTGCATTATAAATTTGATTTACAATCTTTACTCTGCTTTTATGGGAAATTTATAATGAATGAATGTTTTAAACATCAAATACAGCAAGCCTTTATAATTTGGAGTGATACTTAAAAAGCCACCAAAAATATTAGAGGCATTATAGAAGTATATTTTTCATAGTAGAATTCAAAATTGTAAAATGTTTGATAAATATTTATTAGAATTTCTATATTGTTTATTTCTTCTGCATGTATATCATATCATATTTTAATATAAAATACAGTTGGTCCGATTGATCACGAGGTAGCAATTTGACTACGGAACAACAAGACTGAATACAAATCTTGTACTTTAAACATTTTATGAAGAGTTCTGGTTGGCCATTGATCTCAGTCATTTACAATCCAGTTGGCTCCCAAAATATTGACAATGCCCATGTGATTTAGTGTTGGTTTATCTGGGAAATCTAATTCAATTCCAAATCCCATATATTCTGATTTTTTTAAATTTTCTACTCGTTAAACAATAGCCTCCAACTGATATGACACCTTAAACATAGCTATGGTAACCAATGATGGGTAATGCTATGTCCTACCACTTAATATCTAGTAGGGTGGAAGATGACATAAAACAAAACAAGAGCATATATCATTGGCTCTTGATAATGTTCATAGTGAAACATTAAGACTATTGTTTTCATGCAAAAAAATATGTTATTATAATTGTTAAACAACAGCAGATACTGATTTTTATTGGGAACATTTTTCTTTCTTCTTTTCTAATTTTTATGCTGCTTTCCATCATTCCAGGGACTATGTAGGATTGCCCACAACATGATTGAGTCAGCTATTAGACTTACAAGAATAAAGATCAATGTGCTAGAGTCAGATCTTTTAAAAATATTGAAGTATGAAACCTTAAATTGAACTAATTCTTTAGATGATAAACAATAGTTATTTCATTATCAGAACAGCAGAGTAAAGCCTATATAACACTTCCACACTATCTGACAACTTATTTATTATAGATCAGGGGTCGACAACTTTTTTGTTACTAAGAGTGCAATAAAAATTTTAAAAACCATTGAGGGGGCACAGTTTAATTTTTGAAAAAAAAAAAAATATCAAATTACTAATTTAATTTTCTAGACTAATTACAGTGTTGTAATAAATAAATAAAATAAAGATTATACATGCATGTAATAACTAAATCAAAATTATAAGTTCATACATAAAATAACACAAAATTAAATTAATTAATTAAATAAATTAACTAAACGTAAATAAATTTAATGCGAAATTTATGCATATGCATGCATAATGAAATTTGTTTACAATTTTTGCATACACACATATATGAACAATATATGAAATGTGCCATGGGCACTGCATTGCTGATCCATTATAGATTTAAAAAAAAAAAAAAAACTGCTTTTTTTAGGCTATATTATAAAAATGGATGCTAATTATTGAAGTAACTTTATGATCATTTATATGTCTAGATTATATTTCAGGATATTTCAGCAAAAATAAGTGGCATTTTTGGGTTAGGATGGATTTTAATTTTTCCATTAAAACAATAATAATTTAATCCTCGATTTATAAGAGTTCAATTTGCCAATATTTTTCAAGAATGTTTTGTTCTTAAATTGAAGTTAAAAGTATATTATTAAAATTCTATTTAATTCAAAGTTTAATTTGACAATATTAGGTTCAACTATTATTTTAACCATTTATACCATTAAAAGCTAAATTGAAATTTTAAAGATTAAATTAATATTTTTTAAACAATATACTGTATATGCAAGAGGTCCAAAAAATGTTGTAAGAATTTGAATGCATAAATCTTAATGAAAGCATAAGATTAAATATCTTAAGGAACAGTAGAAAATAAACCAAGCACTATGTAGCAGAAATACGTTTATTCATTTACAATTTGAAACGTTTTTGACCATGTTTTGGTCATCATCAGCGAATATTGCTAAAATGAACTTACATCTTTTAGCAATGTTCGCTGATGATGACCAAAACATGGTTGAAAACATTTCAAATTGTAAATAAATAAAGGTATTTCTGCTACATAGTGCTTGGTTTATTTTCTACTATTTATAGCAGATAGCAAATAGCAGTTATATATGTCTTATTTTTATCTTAAGGAATTTAATAAATCTAAAAATCAAAGCATAAAAATTTAAATGTAGCAAAGAAATATATTCAAACTAAATGAAAAACTACAAAATCGAATAAACAATCTAAAAGTTAAGATAAAACAAATTTATTTTTTTAATCATCAAAATTAACAAAAATAATGAAATCTCAATACATTTTTCTATAGACCACAATTTTTTTATATTATATAAAAGTAATTTATACATTAGATATTACAGTTCACCTTGAAAAAGAAAATTACAATATTTTTATTATTTGATCAATTATAATAATTTAACTTTTTATAATGTAATCCATTATGTATACAATAAATTAATTTAAATAATGTCACTTATATTTTCCAATTAATTCTTAAGTTTAGTCTAGAGCAGGGGTTCCCAAAGTTTTTTCTAGGTGGGCCAAATTGTAAATTCCAAAATATTTGGTGGGCCAAATAGAAAAATATGTTCAAATCGATAAAAAGTTAGACACAAGGGAAAGAACATGTCGTTCTCTATTTATGACAATAATTACTTTTTATTACAAATTGCTTTAAAATAGCACATTTCAAAAATAATTAAAAAAATAACTAAATAATTGGTAATAAAAAAGAAAAACTAATAAATTCATCAATCTGAGGTATGTGACTTGTGCAGTTGTTTTTTTAAATAATAATATTGACCCTTGGTTCTAAGTCGATTGAATGTATTTTTAACACTAATTGTAAAGTTTCATCAGTTAATTTTTATCTCAATTTGAACTTATTAATATTCATGATTAAGAAAGTTTCTTTCGCATATATAAGTGCTTCCAAATAATGAAAACATTTTTGGAAGCACTTATACATGTATTTTTTTAATCAAACAATTTTTAATTAGCCTATATGATAAAATTTATTTATTTTTTGTAAAAATGTAAATTATCTGTATAAATTCAAGATCGTGGATGATCTGGCATCGCGGGCCGCATTTCTAGGGCTTGAGGGCCGCATTTACAGGCCGCATTTCTAGGGTTTGAGGGCCGCACTTTGGGAACCTCTGGTCTAGAGGATCCCAAACTTACAACAGTGATGCATTCAAAAATTCTGGTCATAAATCAAATCCATCAACTTGAAATAAAATATCCCACAATGCACAATGCTATATATGGAGGTTAGGTTTCCCAATTACCAAACTCAGAATATTCAACATATTTTAAAAAGTAGCATTGTCAAGTAATGTTGAATAAATGTTGTTTATTATTTAAAATGAGGAAAATGTATATTTCATGTTTATCAACACTATTTAGTATTTTCTTTATTTATATAAAGATAAAAGCAGAATGTATAAGTTGCATTTGTATGATAAGTTTCTACAAAAATAAATTACTATTTTATCAATGAAACTTCCAAATCATTGTCTGATTATTAAATAATGGATTCCACTCCAGTCCAATTACCATATGGAGTGGAGTGGAATTCAGTCCATATGGAGAGTCAGAAGAATTTTATAGTAGGGAGAGTTTGATGCTGAAATACATACACAAAAAAATTTTTGAGGAATGAGAACTGAATTTAATTCTGCACTATATGAACCAACATTGATAAATGAATATTGGATCTGGATAAATAAATTAATTTATTATATGTAATTTCATTGCAGATATTTCAGGAAACATTCTTGAAATGAAACTAAAACAATTAACTAAAGAAATATTGAAGATTAAAGTAGCTGCAATTTTTTTATATTGAATTATAAGCTATTTTCCTTCTTATTGGATATTAAACAATGAGCTATTTCAATTCTCCATACAGGCTGCCTATTCTCAAAGTAAAGATCAACAGTAAGGTAAAAGACAGTGTTGATAGGCTGGACTTGGATGCCACCTAAAAAATTTTGGAGGTATGGAACTCAGAATTAACCTTTTGAGGTCCATTGATGTGTATACTTGTTGAAAATCAGCACAAAGAGTGGAAAAATACAAAAATAAAAGCATCAGATTTTTCTTTTCAATTTAAAATAATTTTATTGAAATGCTTTTGATCCTCTATGTCCTTTTTAGCAATTATTACAAAGCAATATAAACTTTCACTTTCTAATTTCTGTCCTGCATTCTATTTTCACAAGTACAATATAATTGCCTTTTTTGCTGTGACACTTCCAAAGTTCCCTCTGCAAATATCCTTTGTTTTTCTCTCTCTGTTCAAATAGTTAGTATCAAATTAGACTATCCTAGAAGTGGTGCTACTTACTTTCTAATTTTCTTTGTTTATGTCTTAGTTAGCTCACTTTGTTCTGTTCTTCCAAATGAAATGGTCAGTCATTCTCTACTACTTAAAAGGTTCTCTATTTTCAATTTCTTTCAGATTTATTACCAATTTTATTTATACAATGGCCCATCAAAGAGGAGAGTTTTTTGAAGAAGAGGTATAAGTTTTTTTACAAAAGGATCATCTAAAGAAAAGTCATTGGATGATGAAGTTTTTACTTAAAAGTGAATTCAAGAGATCTTAGTATTGAAGAAAACTGTTATTATACCAAATTTTATGTAGTCTGATGTTTCACTTTGCTTGGACTTATCAATTGCTCAAACAAATTACTGCTACTACTACTGCTGTAACTAATAGTTTTTCTACTTCAGCAAATGTATGTTTTGAATCTCTGGATTTTGCCTTTTCAGTGGCATCCATCTCTCCTAAACCTATATCAGTTTCTGTGGATTTCAACATCTCAGTGCCATCTACCACTGCTAAGTCTATATCACTAGATAGAGATTTCAATTCAATGCCAACCACAATCTGCCAAAACTGTGTCTCTCTCCGGATGTTGAATTATGTGTATTGCCAACAAGATCTGGCAGAAAACATCTTGTTTCTACTTCCATTACTCTATTCATCTTCTAAAAATAGTCAAAAAACTTATAAAAAGATTCCAAATAGGATATAGACTTTTTCCAGCTGCCAATTGTAAATCGATTCTCTGCATCATTTGGAATTCAATTGTTTAATTGATGCGACATCAACCCCTTTTAGACCGTTTTTGCCATTTTGTGGATGAAAAAGTTAGAGAAAGTTCTAAATATATTATTAATGAACACCCGAGCAATAATATTTTGTTGGCCTGGAAATATTAAATTGGCAATTAAGACTTTTTTAATAATTTTGTCAGTTCCTACAATTGAGATCTCTCATCTGCTCTCTGCTTATGTATTTTTACAGTTCTATCTTAGTTAATTTATTGTTAGTCAATAAGTATTTACTTTAAATTTTATTATAGTTTCAATGTTTTGATTTGTCAATTTTAACGTTTTAATATATTTAAACACATATCTTAATATTATTAGAGCACATGCTCTATTTTTTAATTTTTGCATCTAGAATAAACTGTTCTTTTTATCATCATCTACTCTTTTATGTAGCCTATATGGTTAAAAATGGTTATTTCTTATAATTGAAAATGTTTCTAAAATTAAATAAAATATTTTGGATATTGCTGTTTAGTACTTATTTTTCTAAGGTTTATATGAGACTTTTAAGCAATTATTTGTTAATTTTTATTGTTTAAACAGAAATAATCCTTTATCAAAGATTATGAACAACTATATCTATTTGAGAGTAGTGATTGGTCATTTATGAGTGATTCGATTAGAATGATTCAATCATTAAGTGAAGTAAATGAATCCAAAATTGATCACTTTTTGATTTACTTCAACTTCTGTTATAACTGACACAATCACTTTAATTTCCAATATTGCAATTTGTTTAAAATCACTAGCCACTAAATTATATATTTTATTTTAATTTGAATAATTTTATTACATGGAATTTATTGATAAAAAGAATTTTTGTTTTTTAATGCACTTCCCAAACATTTGCCAATTACTAAATGATAGGATCCATTTCAGACACTATAATAGGTCATCACAATTCTAGAGATATCATCCAGTCTGTAGAGAACACTTATCATGGGATGGCTCAGACAACTTGAATAAACTTTTCAGGAATTTGCAAATCAAAGTATTTTAACATGGCCAATCTGGCCAACAATAAAGGAGTTTCTTAACTATTTTGAAGAATACAAAAAATATTAATGTAATATTATAATCACGCAGAATAATGTAAAATTTAACTTCAATTAACCAAATCCTTTGAATCATTTTACAGACACATTCATTTCAAAAATCAAAGTCATTACTCATTAAATCATTTATTTTTTACAAATTTGCAAATATTTCAATTCCAATTAAATCTCAATTCCCTCAAATCTCTTGATATTTTGAATGATTTGAGTCAATATGAATCATCAAGTGAACACAATTCATCTTATCAACACAATTCATTGAGTTGAAACAAATAAAAAGATGGAATCATGTGATTGAATCAAAGGAATTGATTCCTTAAAAAGAATCATTCTGTCTATCACTATTTGAGAGAGTAATGATAGTTACAATCTCCAAAGAAGAGCATCAGGAAATACATAAGTTAATCTCAATTGCATAGTTCTCTACACAAAAACTTATATTAGTGAAAATCGTAAAATAAAATATTCACAGATTGTAAAATGCTAATAGATCAAATAACAAACCAATAGCCAGATAAATAATTAGAAAATTTCTATAAAATTCTATAAATTAAATCCAATTGTGTTGTTATTTCATTTCTTCTCATGCAATAATGGCAATTACAATCTCCAATTAACAGCATTAGGAAATACATAGGTTATTTCATAAAAATCGATTCTTGCATTATAAGCATGCATACATGCACACATTTCAGATTTATAATATATATACAGAGTGGAAGAAAAGTCTGTACCCCTTGAAATAACTTTATTTGATAAATATCACAGATTTCAAAAATCTGTTAATGCAAACAAATAGAAAGTCGTGGATGGGATATCTGAGGGTGATCTTCAAATGAGCTGATTATGCAAATGAGGACAGTTGCAAATCCTATCTCATAAACTGTAACAGATAGGGAAAAATTTTCAATTACAAACTTGTTCAGAATTCAATTCTGAACACAAAAATTATCAAAAATATAACAATCAATAAAAAGAAATTACAAGAAGTTAATATAATAAATGAGTTGGACCAATTAATGAAGCTTGGAAATGGTGCCATAAAATATAGATAGATAGAAATTAATTATATTGAGTGAGCTAAATATTTGCATTTTCTTAATTTTAGTCAACCGTATTTTGTTAATGTTATATAATGCATATGTACTTAATTTTAAATAGCATAATAGAATTGTTGGACATTGAATATTCTTGTAAAATTTTATACAGGGTGGAAGAAAAGTCTATACCTTCTCCAAGTAACTTGATAAATATCAGAGATTTCAAAAATCTATTAATGCCGACAAATAGAAAGTCATAGGTGAGCTACCTAATGGTGATCTTCAAATGAGCTGATTATGCAAATGAGGACAGTTGCAACTTCTATTTCATAAACCATAACAAATAGGAAAAAATTTTCAATTACAAACTTGTTAGCATTCAATTCTGAACACAATAAAAAAACTTCATCAAAATCAGATGAATAGTTCTCCCAAAAATGAAACACTTAGATCTATCATATGCTAATTCCTTGAAATGCCCAAGATCAGTTTGCCCACAAACAGCAATTGATGAGGCCATAACAACTTTCATTCTTGCATAATAACAATAGAGGATCTTCAAGACTGCATCATTACTGTTTGTGCAGAGATTTCTACTGACACTCAAGGCTGTGAGGAACTCCATCCAACATCATAGTCAACTGTACTTGGGTGCTATGGAAGGTATTTTGAATATATTCTTGATTAGTTTTTGAGGTTGCTTGTTGATTAGGCTCTGTGCTTTCAATTTATTGATTTGGAGTGTTATGTTTTGGTATTGGTTTGTTATTTACATGACAGAAATAAGTGTCATATGAAAATGTTTCTGTTACATTTTTGGGCAAACTATTCATCCAATTTTGATGAAGTTTTTTTAATGTGTTTAGAATTGAGTGCTGAACAAGTTTGTAATTGGATATTTTTCCCTATCTGTTATGGTTTATGAAATAGGATTTGCAACTGTCCTCATTTGCATAATCAGTTCATTTGAAGGTCAGCATCAGGTAGCTCATCCATGACTTCCTATTTGTTGGCATTAACAGATTTTTGAAATCAATGATATATATCAAGTTATTTTGAGGGGTACAAACTTTTCTTTTACCCTATATATACATACAGAAATAAATAGGATAGATCTCTAATAGCATTACATCACTTAGTGTCCTTCTAGTTATTAAGCCTATCAAAGTTTAACTTAAGAATAGGATTAAATAAGGTAATGTAAAATATAATAGAAAGTAAATTAGAGATAGATTAGAAATTAAATTAGATGAATTAGAGGAAAAATTAGATTAAATCAGAGATAAATTATGCATTAAAAATAAAACCTTTTAATGTGAAATCTGAATTTCACAAACAGAACAAAAATAAAATAAAATAATATCCAGTACAGTACTTGACATTCACTATTAATTTCAAATGCAATAATGACATCATAATAATCCAATGAGATTGCTGTTACCAAAGGTGCAATTATTGTAATCCAATAATATCAGTCAGCTAGCATATCAAGTGGTCACTGTAACCTAATGAGGTTGCTCAAATAGCATTACTCTTCAATTTTAGATTTATATAAAGTAATTTATGTAAATTAATCAGTCAGCTAGCATATCAAGTGGTCACTGTAACCTAATGAGTTTGCTCAAATAGCATTACTCTTCAATTTTAGATTTATATAAAGTAATTTATGTAAATTATGCTAATCCCTGGGGATGTATATTAATGATATCTTTCTTATAATCTTCCTGCATAAATCCCATAACAAACAAAATTGTTTCACGAAAATTGATCCAGCTGTTCTTGTGTTATAAATGATCAAGAACATACAATAATTTTAGATTTATAACATGTATAAATGTACTAAGCATAACTTGAAAATTTCATATTGATATGTTTTTTTTTATACTATATTTGTCTCTGAAAATATTTTTGAATAGATAAATTATGTGACTTATCTGCTTGCTTTATCTACAGATAAGTGATGTTAAATCTTGGAGGAATATTTATTTAACTAATAAAAAAATAATTCCTTTAATAATATGCAATAATAAATTCTACAAAATCTAAATTTCTAAATCAAAATTCTTTCCTTTTATTAACAATTTTAAATAATTTTATCATTTTTGACATGCCATGTTGCCATTTCATTTTTAACATGCCATTCTAATATCAGAATGTTTAGGTTGGGTCGGGTTGGTACTACTAACACCTTCTGTCCTATCAATTGGTTCCAGTCAATATCAATATTATGCTCATAAAAATGCTTTGCGAGAGTTGTAGAAAATATACCGTTCTTTAAAATATGTCATTTTTATGCTCGTTTGGACGGATAGCAAGAGACCTGGTAGTACTTCCAATATATGCTTCATGCATATGATAATCATTGTTGTATATAGGTATAATATATATACCAGCCTGTTTATAAGAGGGTATAGATGTTTTGTTATTCTTTATTGCTTGGAAACAGTATTCAAGCGAGCATGTGGTAGAGACTTATTATGTTTTGTTAATGCTTTACTTATCGGTCTAATAACATTATGGTACAGAAGTGAGTGTAAAAACAAAACATCAGGCTGCTGTGGAACTTGCAGAGGTATATGTATGTTGTTTATGATGGACCTATTAATATTTGCAACAAAAATCTCATCATAACCATGTTGGCGTGCCTGGCTAACAATATTCTTGTATTCGGTCTGCTTACTGGCATCATCAGAACAATGTGTTTGGAGTCGTTGTAATAAGAACCGAATGGCTGCTACTTTATACTTGTAAGGATCATTAGACCATATAGGAATGAAGACTGGAGTATATACAGGTTTTCTATAAACCGAAATATGGAAACTGTTATTACTAATGCTAATATTAACATCAAGAAAATGGGCTACAGTATTAGACTGTTGCTCTAAACTTATATCCAACCCAAGTGAAGGATTCCTAAAAAGGTCAATAATAAGGTCTATATCAGCGGAACTTTTACATATTATGAATATATCGTCAACATACCTTCTAAAGAACCTGATATTAGCAAATAAAGTCGAAGCTATTTGTTCTTCTGAATTCCTTACAACCAATTCGGCTATGATTCCTGCCATAGGGGCACCAATGGATACACCTCTTACTTGCCTATAATAACTACCCTTATAAGTGTAGAATGAGTTGTAAATTAAAAGATGGGAAATATCCCTCAACGTAGCAGCAGAAACATTTAAGCTAGTCATATGCGCTAATAAGAAACGGTAGAGGCACAAACAGACAGGTTCAAACAAATTCGATGGGAATAGACTGACATAATCTGCTACTAACACCAGGGGTGGGCAAACCGCAGCCCTCGGAACTACTTAATGCAGCCCTCCAACCAATAGCTATAATGCCTAAAATTTTACGATAAATAAAATGAATACAAAAAAAATATCAAATCTGTTCCATATCTCAGCAATATAGTTTACATAATTTCTAGAAAAGTAATAAATAATAATTCATATGGTAAATTGTAGGTGTCATTACAGTGTCATATTCAAAAATAGATTTGATTAACCATTAACCAGAATAAACGTCATTGTATAAGAAATCCATTGCAAAATACGTTCAAAATCAAATAAAATTGTTTTGTCAGTCAATCAACTCAATACCTTTTCGTAATTTCACGGTGGTTGTATTTAATATTTGTGCAATTTCCTAAAAGGTGTTTTTAATTATTGCATGGTGATGAAATTACGAAAGGTATGTATGTATTGTTTGTATTTAATATTTGTGCAAGTTCCTAAACAGGTATGTTTTTAATTATTGTTTCAAATTTAAAATGATAAAATTATAATTTTAATATATAATTTAAAAGAATTTCGAACCTGCCGAGCTTCTCTGAAAATGGTGTTTCACTTTTTTCAGACTGCTGGTATTATTCAAACCCATGATTCATATAACAGCCAATGAAACCTGATCTACTAAGAAAATTGGCTTAATTTTAGCATGTCACCCTTTTATAATGTCTTAGTCAACAAATGCATCCCTTAGGATCTTTCTATTTTGTCTACATAATTTTCTAAGAGAATTTTATCACCTCAGACAGTTATTAGATGAAGGCAGGATTTTGGGAGTTTTGTTTTACACCCCTTTTCAATCAGATAAATTACTAAAGGGCAGGATCACTTCCAACCATGGGCAAAAGCCACACCCATGGAGGGGGATCAGATGGTGAAGGATAGGGATCGCTAGGAAAGTGCGGCCCTAGGTTATATTACATTGATGCAATATGGTCCTTTCAAAAGTTTGCCCACTCCTGCTCTACACATTCATGTAACCTCAACCCAAATTATCTATTACTCTGCTTAGCATCTGAAGAGAAATCTGTGCTCTAGCTGGATTCTTTGTTTCAGTGATGGGATATCTCTTGTTGCTGAAGCACTAAATAGTTTACTTTTTAAATATCCTCAAAGGAAATAGTCACAAGCTGAAAGATTCGATGATCTCAAGACCAAGGCAAATTTTCATGTCTTGAGATGACATGATGGAGGAACAATCTTTTGACAACATCCATGGATATTTTTGATGTGTGATTTATTGTTTCATCTTGTTGAAACCATGTTTCTCTGTTAATTTGAGAGTAAGTTGCCAACCATGGAGTCACAAATGTGTCTAGTATCTGCACATAATGCACAGCATTTGCGGTCACACAATTTTCATCATCTTCAAAAAAATAGGGACTGATAATCCCGAAAGATGAAATAGTGCATAACACTGTCAGTTTTTCACAAGAAATAGCAGATTCCTCTTCAAATGCTATACAAAGTAATGGATAATATTCAATTGAGGTTACAGGATTGTGTGGAGAGAGAAGGCAGCCAACTATGGGACATTATCTTCACGACATGTCATGCCAAACACAAGTAAAATAAATGCTATTTAATGTTCTTATATATTCCATAAGCAAGAGTTTAAAAATAAATTTTAAATATATGAGATATCCAGTTTTTAAAATCGCCCATTCTCCTGGCAGACCCTGTATATATATAATACAAACCTCAAGGTAATTTATTCTAAATAAACCCAATTTTACTAGCCAAATTATATCCCTTGTAACTTTAATGGTAATTTTAATGATTTGAAAGAATTTAAACTAATTTTAGCACCATCTCGTAATTAGAATAATTATTATTTTATTAATCAATGATTATTAAATTCTAGTTTAATTATTAATTAATAGATGACGCCACTCGTTGATTTAATAAAATAATTATTATTCTAATTACGAGATGGCACTAAAATTAGTTTAAATTCTTTCAAATCATTAAAATTACCATTAAAGTTTGAAGGGATATAATTTGGCTAGTAAAATTACGTTTATCTGTGTATATATGTTTTCTTTTTCTCTCTGTAGACATATCCATGTGTGCGTGCATAAAATTAAAAACTTTTAAATTACAAATACAGTGATTGTGTCAGTGTTGTTTTATTGTTGAAACTATGTATTAAATATAATCATATAATACAAGTAAAGAAAATCAAGTAAATATAATTTTTTGTATTTTTAAAATAATAAACAATAAAATAGTACTATAATTTAATACTCGTATAAAATTTTAAAAATTCAACATTGCTATTTTCTGTTTGACAGTGGAAAGATATTGCAGAATTACATAAACTGAAAAATCTTGAAGAATTAAAAATAAAAGGAAATCCAGTAATGTCACTTGAAATATTAGAAACATCACATCAAATTGTTATTGCCAAATTAGATTCTTTAAAATGCTTAAATGGATTATTGGTATGTAAACATATAATATTTCATTTTAATACTATAATTGCACCTCCCAAACTATAAGATATGTACTCTTAGCATAGGTAGTGAACACTTTTAATGGTATATGCCAAAATTATTTAAATTTATCGAAATTATATCCTTGTGTGCCAATCTGAATTTTAAACAATTTATAAATTTCAACTTTTATATGTTCAAAAAATTTGATAGCATATTACTTTCAGTATTCATGCTATATAGGTTTATCTTCTCTATCTTAGAAATTAAAAATAAATTTTATTATATAATCACTCTGAAATAATTCAAAGAAGATTTGTGAATTTCAAAGAAAAGTATTGGGAACTGCTATTATAGATTCTTGATTATTTAAGATATACTTTATAGTTTGTATACTTTACAGAAAATAGTAGCATCTGTATTAATATATGAAAAATTTATGATTTAAGAACATGGTTTTAAAAGAAAGTACAATTTTTTTCTAGAAGAATTTCTTTGTATAATATTTTTAGTTTTATATATGGAAATGGCATTGATGCATTGATACACCACCAGTTTAAGGCTGCTATTTATTGGGTCAGTATTTTTAAACATATTTGGTCAGTATTTATAATAAAATATCATTATGTAATATAAATGGTCAGTATTACAACAGTTTATATAAAAACTGTCAGTGTTTTAATTAAAATATCTGTAAATATAATAACTTGTCAGTATTTTAAATAGATGGTCAGTATTTATAATAAAATATCAATATATATAACATTAGCTGACAGTAAAGGCTGCTGCTGTTATATTTTATATAATATTAAATAATTTTTATATTATTATAAAAAATAGTAAAAATTTAAAAAAAATTTGAGTCTCATATTGCGATACAAACAGATAATGCTACATTAAGTGGGCCACAACATACTATATCAGCAGTCGGCAACAGGTTGGTGTCACGTGAAAAAGTCTGACTTCTAAAAATCACCTACAAAAACACTCGATTTCTCAATTCATGAATGCCATAGGTCAATGTTTTCCAAATTGACCTATGACCTGTAAAATTTTATGAGCGCATCAGGAAGGACCTAGCAAATTAGGAAAATTCTAATTTTTCTGATGAAATGCTAAAAATTCTGATATTAAATTTTTTTTTAAATCTAGAAATTAAAAAAAAAATTTTAATATCAGAATTTTTATTTATTTATTTTTTGCATGTGGGAGAAGAATTCTGCACTTTTATTAAATTCATGACTGTGCATTCCGGACTGCACATAAAGGCTTGGCAGGTTGCAAGTTGAGAATGGTTGGCCAAGAACGTCTGTCATGCTGCATTCTAATTTGTTTGCTTATAGTTAGTATTATATAAATAAGAATAATCTTTAAATGCCTCAATAAAAAATTCAATATGGCTATTTGATCCAAGGACCTTCTTGATTTGAACACTCCGCCATTTTGTATCAGATCAAGCATAATTGAAAAGGAAGCAAAATACTAGCACACTTGAGCAGGCCACTTTTTATAACACAAAAAACTAATTTTACTTTAAGAAATGTTTTCGGCTACAGTTTGCCTTCATCAGCTTCAACATTCGATTACCATTTCGTTCTAGAACTTAGAACTCGTTTAGAATGTATGAATTCTTTACAATTTAAAGTTCAAAACATTTATGATGTTGGACAAACCACGAAGATAAATACATAAACATGAACAGAACTTACATAAATAATAAACATATAATTATAAATATAGATTTATTTTACAATTTTATATCCTAACAGAATTTAAATTAAAGAATTTTAAATTAAAAGTCTATAAACAAGATTATTTCCTCTTTCTTCAGAAACTGAAGAAAGGTATAAATAATCAAGGTGTTAATATTATTAACCACATTCGTTTCTAACTTTTATTTTCCGTTATTCTGGTTCTGCCATATCTTATGCCTCAAAGCATATTTCCAGGGATGCGGGAGGTCTATCGATTGCCTTTTGTTTATTATTTCTCTTTCTTTACTGCCTTTATACATTTTAATTTTTTCTGTCATTTCTAATTCTTTTATATCATCTACTCTTTTTATTACTTTTGTTCTATCCCAATCTATTTTAATTTTGTATTCATATGCTCTTCTTGATAATGCTATAGTTAGGAGCCCTTTCTTAAAATCAGTCTCATGTTCCCTCAATCTATCTTTGAGGTTTCTTGCTGTAGCACCGATGTATTCCTCTTTCTTTTGTTTATCTATATTCTCCAGGGGATCTCATATACTCCTGTTTGCTCTTGTCTGCTGCATTTATCTTTCACGTTTTTTAATAAATTCAAAACTGTATTTGACCTTTTTATTATTAAGCTCAAAGAAAAGAAGCTGGCGTACAAAAGGCCAAATAGTTTCGAATTTATTAAAAAACATGAAAGATAAATAACCTATGTTGCGGTGATTGACATGTATAATTTTGGCGTCGTGCCAATGTAGTTTTCATTTCTATTGAGATCAATGTTATGGAACGGAATGTTCTAAAGCATGTATAGATAAAGCTGTGGTGGTTGCGCCTTTTAATATACTATCTTTATGTTCCTTTAACCTTTCGAATAAGTTGCGACTGCAAAGTCGCAGATTAGAACGAGTATCAGTACTACTAATTATAACTACCTAACAGCTAGAGACTCTGCAATCCAGAGTTCGGCCTGAGCTACGTAGCTCTAGTTGGAACCAGCCTTAAGAGGATAACTTCCGTTCCGTCGATTACCGGTGCACTCAACGGTATTTATTCTTTAAGTTCT